>JAODUE010017245.1:6005-25111 GCA_027564755.1 Amblyopsis hoosieri
CTGGTTGTACCCACAGCTTTAACAGTCTATATAAATATCTGGTTGTACCCACAGCTTTAACAGTCTATATACTGTATCTGGTTGTACCCACACCTTTAACAGTCTACATAAATATCTGGTTGTACCCATATCTTTAACAGTCTATATACTGTATATGGTTGTACCCACAGCTTTAACAGTCTATATAAATATCTGGTTGTACCCACACCTTTAACAGTCTATATACTGTATCTGGTTGTACCCACAGCTTTAACAGTCTATATAAATATCTGGTTGTACCCACAGCTTTAACAGTCTATATACTGTATATGGTTGTACCCACCGCTTTAACAGTCTCCACCGTCTTCTTGGTGGCTGGTCCTGCTTCTCCTTTGGTCTCTCCGGGGACCTGTGGGATTAACGTCAGCTTGGAATGGTCAGGTGGGTCTGTAGCGCCCCAACATCGCGCATCACAATCTTATTAATTCGCTTTGAATCAAATGGATCAGCCTTATCAGCTCTTAGTTGAAGACACTCACCACAGGCTCCACCTCTTTAGCGATGCTTTCCTCAAACTCCGCCTCCCTCTCCTGGAGAGCACAGGGAAGGGAAAAAAAGAGTCAGAGGTGTGTCCTAGCACATGTGGACACACGGATGAGTGGATCCTTCCCCTGCCTCTCACCATCTCCCGCTCCTCGTCCAGGATGATGGGCTCCCGGGTCCTCTCCCAGAGACGCAGGGACTTGTCGTGAGACGAGGAGGCCACGTGGTCCCCGTTGGGACTGACGGCCAGACACCACACCTCCCGGTGGTGGCCCTGTGGGCACAGGCCAGGTCAGGCTCCATGTTACGTATGCATGTGTGAATGTGCGTACAGGTCTGTCTCTCTGCTCAATCGACAGCCTCAAGACGTATGCTACGTGTGGGCTCATGTCCCAGCAGGGCGGGGGCACTGTGTGTGTGTGTGTGTGTGTGTGTGTGTGATTTACCTCCAGCGTCTGGATGTGCACAAACTTGTCGGCGTCCCACTGCTTGATCTTCTTATCCTTCCCTGCGGTGAAGAACAGATGTGTCCGCGGGACAAACTGCAGGAACATGACACTGAGAGGGCAGAGCGCACACACAGAGGCGGGAATGAAGAGAGGAGGCTAACCCACCTAAAACAGACGGTCTGGTCAGAGGGCGAACAACCAATCACAGTGAGCTGATGTCCCGGCACATTGGAAAGACTCGGTGTGGTTGTTACCAGAAACACGCGGGGGTCCGGCGTGCGTGTGCAGGCGTTACCTGTCGTCGTGGGCAAACATGGAGCGGTGGCAGTCACCGAAGTCTAAGCCCCAGATCTTGACGTTCCTGTCTGCAGAGCCAGTGGCGATCAGCGTGCTGTCCTGGGCACGAGATGAGAAACATAGTCTAAAGCCAGGCATGCCCACAGCATCGTGGAGGTGGCATCCACACACAGACACTGGATTACATCTCAAATAGGTTGTGTTGCCATTACAGACCTTTACGTTATATTATGCACTCTCTAGCCTCTCTGACTAGATTTAGGCAACAGACCTGTATTGTGTTTATTTAATACAACGTGGATGTCTGGTTGGAAACATGATTCTAGATTACGTGTTGTGTGTGGTGCAGTAGCTGCAGACTGGGAACCTACTGCCTCTGGGTTATGGAATTTCAACACCCGTGTCACTTAGCTGTGTTGTGAAATATTTAATGCACACATACCACTGTGACGATTGTCTCAACGTCTAATGATGTGCGGCTATCGGTGTCCATTCGCCACACACCCACTGAACCCAAGACCCTGCACACGTTCTGTGGTAACCTCACAACCAGGCTGGACCAGACAAGAGGGGAACTCACATGCGAGATGTCCAGGCACAGGACTGGCAGCTTGTGTCCATACAGAGACAAGAAGAACTGAACACAGGAGGGAGAGACAGATGTTGTACACAATACACCATACTGTACATGGTATAGCATACAATGTGGAGCACTGGTGACCAGCTAACGGCTACAGGTGTAGCTGACCTTCAGCGTGTCTGTGTAGAAGATCTTGACAGTGCAGTCTAGCAGAGACACGGCCAGCAGTCTGTTGTCAGGAGAATACCTAACGCACAGGACGTCTTCCTCTAGCTGCAGGGTGCGTGTGTGCTTCAATGTCAGCCTCCTGCAACACACACACAATTCCTCCTCTGTTAGTGACTGACTAGGGTTCAATTACTTCGGCTGATAACCCATGATCATGCCAGACCAGGCTAATCAACTGCTAGCAATCAGGGTGACTCACTTGTGATCTGTGTCTTTGTCCGTGACCAGCTCAAACTCCCAGAACTTCACAGTCTTATCTGCCCCTCCGGTCATGATGCCCCTCTGCAGGAGCACACAGGGATGAATCATACACACACACACACACACACACACACACACACACACACACACACACACACAGTTGACGAGTTGAATCATCACGGGTGACGGACCCGTCAGTCGACTGAGATTCTTCAAGGACTTCTTGAACGCAGAGCATAGCTCGATATCATCCTGGTTGCCAGTGCTAGTAGTCACTGCTTTGGCCATAGAGATGGAATGACTCATCGTCATTGCCATTACGAATGACAGTACTCACAGGGAGTTAACTGCTCTCATTCAAAAGAGAACTGCAGCACATATCAGTGAATTACGATTAGGGCTGAAATGAATTATCGCCAAACTCAATTACAAAAAATTCTCTATGCAAATTACTTGCATTGAAGCTTTGTTTAATGTATATATTAACACTGTGCAGTGTGTTTGTGTAGGCCGACTGCCGCACGCGCGCATGCTGTGGACATATGTCCACAGCATGGAGTTGTGCATATAAACATGTTTAAACCATATGTCTATGATTTAAACTTGTCAAAGTAGACACACTACACGTTTGATCGTGAGATTCTTCAGATCATTTTAACATCAAAGTAATTACCTAATTCAGATTTACCAGCATGTTAACAAAGGCGATGAGAAACGGTCATAAAGTCAGAATGTTTCCATTCCTAAATTTATAATCCTTCAAAAGGTCCACGATGGACCGTCCACCGATTAAGAATAAAACGAATTAATCCAAGTGAATGTTCTCCAAAATAAAATGTGTGAAAACTTTGTCAAATAGTATCTGAAAGGTTTAAAATCTGCTCCACAGTTAACTCGGCTCTGTCGAATTAACGATCGCTCGTTAACTGTCTAGAATAAACAATGAAAGACGTAGGCCTAATTATTAATATATCTATATTATCTATATTAATACTGTCTTAAATAATCAATGTAGTAGTATTTACCATCTTTTCTGAGCAAGATGTGTGAACGGAATTAAATAAAGGCCACATAGGCCAGTCCAGTGATTAAAGCAATAGTCTCTTGATTGAAGTTTTGTATTTTAATAAAATTAACCACAGAAAATGAAATGCAGGGTCAATATGTGAAACCTAAGCCATTCATGTTAATATATACAGTGCATGACAGTCTATCTCATGCACACACACACTCACCTCACAGAAATGCACAAAATACCACAGAATGCAAAAATATCAAGTAGTGTAATTAGCAATTGGAGCATAAAATGCACCAATCCAATAGATATAGAATATCTTTATTGTCATTGTACTCAATACAACGAAATTAAGCAGTCAATGCAGCTGTTATGGCTATATTAAGTTTAGTTTTGATGGCAAGAATTCTGTTTGTAGCCTACCTGAATCCCCCAACTAGGGATGGGACGAAATATGATATTATCGTTTATTGTGATAAAAACACTGATGATAATCCTATCGTGGTGAATGTCCATTAACGTGAATATCATCATATACGTATGAATAAGTTTGAATATGTTTACAAGTGACATGAGAAAAATAGAAATAGAAAAAGAACAATATTTATTAGCCTGCACCTTTTCCAGTCAATCACCACCATGGCTGAAGTCTTGGCTTGGCTTGCCCATTGTGTACCCCACATAAAGATAAATCAGGTTTGTTGAAATACTGGTTTCAAAACCAAAAACAATCGCATCATTATGTGTAATGATAAAAATAATTTTTCTTAACAAAATGTAAAATAAAGTGATTCCATTATGTTTTAATGCCATTTTAATAGTTTAATAATAATATAAAAAAGAATTGCGATAATATAGTCTATCGCAATTATTTTGGTTGGGATAATTGTGACATGAATTTTTTATATCGTCCTAAGCCTACTCCCAACAGTCCTAATTGCACTTAAATGCACTAAACTGGTTTAGTTTTGATATATATTGTATACAATTTAGGCAATACAAATGTAGATGCTTTGTTGTTCATTGTATGATGACATTTCTTATTTTCTCTTTTGTGTATGTACTATTACACTTTACTATAGAAAAATATATTATTAGAATCATCGATTAATCTTTGGAATAATCGATAATAATCAATAATAGATGATTCGATTACTAAAATAATCGATAGCTGCAGCCCTAATTACCACGCATTTGTGCTAAAATAACACATTTTGTACAGCACAGAATACACTATGCTAGGCTAGGTTACTGCATCTGACTGTTGCAATACAATCAAATGCAATCAAAATCATCACTGAAACTCATTCCAGTGGATTTCATGATTGCCAGGTAGTGTAGCCTAGGCTAATGAGAAAACGGGACGAATGTTCGTTATTAAACAGCTACAAAATTCTGAGTCAGTACAGCCCTAACACACACACACACAGACACGCGTGCACACACACACACAGAAGGGTACTCCAAAAGAGTGGGGCAGCACATCTAATAAACAATCGGGCAAAGTTACATTTCACCTAGATTGAATTGTCACAATTTGGCAAATAAAGATATAAAGCCTTCGTCATAGCTGGTTACCCTTCCTTGAATTATTATTAGGTTTAGCACTCGCATTATTAACAGTATGGAAGGGCATTTCTTTCCCTTTTTCAACA
Source organism: Amblyopsis hoosieri (assembly GCA_027564755.1). Lineage (NCBI taxonomy): Eukaryota > Metazoa > Chordata > Actinopteri > Percopsiformes > Amblyopsidae > Amblyopsis > Amblyopsis hoosieri. Next base: position 10,953 of record JAODUE010017245.1, read on the forward strand.
CACACATTTGCACTCTCACATTCTGCATAAATGTAGCTATGCATATGCCGTATGGTGATCCTGATATAGAGTATACACATATATAGATAGATACACATATGAATGGATAGTTTATAATCTTCCATGTTCTGTAGGTAAATAAACAAACAGCCAGTTTGAAAGCCACTGCCAGCCAGACAGGGCTCAGGGGTACCTGGTCTGGGGAGAGGCTCATGGACCACAGAGCTCCATCGTGGGCGTCTACAGACTCCAGGAGACTTCCTGAAGCCAGCTCAAAGATCTGCAGCTTACCGCTCTGACAAGACAAACAGGTCAGTGTGTGTGTATACATTATCAGCAGACAGCACTAGGGTTGGGTACTGAACTCTGACCAAATTACGTCGGTACTACGGAGTACCGATTGAGGTCAAATCAATCGGTACCGTAGACAATGGTCCGTTTTTACTTACTTTACTTTTACTCACGGCGTACACTTAACGTAAAACTTGTCACATGGTGAACAACACAGCAAACTCTTGCAGCATATGATGAGACTGAGAGCATGCCTAGGCCTATTGTTTATAGCAGCAATATTGACATCGCCCTAGTTTAGGATTTAACCCTGTAGGTTACAATTAATGGCACTATTGAAAGTGTGCTATGCAAACATAAGCTATGTATTTCTGCTTCAGAGAACGTAGTTGAAATTATCTGTTGCTACAGTAGGCTACTGTAGCAACAGGGTAGGGGGCGATCAGGAAAACTGAGGGAGGCACAGTTCAATAATGCTTAAATTAGGATATAGGCTAAAACACGTTATTTGTAAAGTCTGTCAAGCTGTTTTTTCCCATAAGCAACATTCAATAACTGTAATGTTATTACAGAGAGTAAAGTACTGAAAAAAGGTACCATTACCAGTGTTGAATTGGAGGTACCGGACCGGCACCGGTATTGATTCAAATGTAAACGGTACCCAACCCTAGACAGCACAAAGACTCCACTGATAATGTCACAATTTGATATGCTTGCCATTAGAAACCTGCAGGCATTTACATAAAGGGTAGCCTGCTGTAACCAGACGATATATTCACTTGTGAATACCACCCACACATCACTAGTGAACAGGGTTTCCAGTCTATAATCTCATTGACCATTGAGCTATTGTTCTGTGCCAACAACCACAAGGATAGGTGACCAGGTGGCTTCTGCATGTTATCCACATAATACATCGAAGTATGTGTCTACCTTCGACCCAATGATAATCTGTCTGTCTCCAGGCACGAAGAGGGAGCAGAGGGCATAGTCACACGCCATGGTGCGAACCACCTGTAGAGTAGACCTGGCAGACAGGTGGGACACAGTGGCAGGCAACCAATCACATCACACATTCAAGTTAAATACAATATTATGGTACATACTGTATATAGTGATAATTAGGACCATCGTCTATTTTGTTAATGAACACACTTAAACCTCTTAAAACTCTCTACAACTGTATTTAACTTGTTTTTTTAACCCTACCCCATGGTATTAAAGGTAATGTATATAGTCAATTGTTCTCAAGAACGCTTGCTAAACTCAAACTCAAATCAAAACAAACAGCTCTCCCTCAGCTCCGCTACGCACGTTGGACACACATAGTGAAGGCTAAGGTTGTGTGCGGAGCTAGGGCTGTGTACAAGTGCCACATCACTTTTTCAGCACGCCCAGACAACGGTAAGCTATAGTAATGGTAAGCTGTGTCATCTTACAACCTTAGTTTGGTACACCTTTAAAGGAATACTTCGCCAAACACCTTAGTCTGCCTTGCTCACCTGTTCCACACCTTGACTGTGTCAGCAGAGGCAGACAGGACGGCCATGTTGTCAGAGCTGAAGGCCAGGGTGCGTGCGTCCGTTCTGTGGCCGCCCAGCGTCAGGCGAGCCGTCTTATTGGCTGAGGGTGCCGCTTCTGTCATCTTTAGGCTGTAGGTCTCCACTGTGTTGTTCTGCAGCAACAGTGCCACCTTCAGCTCACCCGAGGAACACCACAGGCAGTCCACCCACCTGACAGAATAGATGATCTGTCTATAGAGGGAGTGGCGACGTGTGCATTCGTTTGTGTGTGTGTGTGTGTGTGCACGTGCATGTGTGAGCACTGAATTGCATGCTCTTATCTCATCACTGACCTTAACTTCGAGGAGGCTTTGATGTTTGTCAGTCTGATGACTTCATATTTCAGCATCCTCTCCACCACAGGGCCCGGGACCTCTCCGCCTGCAGCTTCATGAGCCCTACAGCAGGGGGCAGTATCGTCAGGTCAAGGAGAAGGAAGAACCACAAATAAACAAACTAAAATGGTCAAAGACAGCAGTAGGTGAATACACTTCATTACGATATAACATTCAGCCCCTGCTCTATGCTTAAAACTAGTGATGGAACGTTCACTACAGATGCTGTAAGGCGTGCGTCGTATTTACGGGACAGACTGTATCGATACGGTGTGTCGGAGCATGTGTCAAATGGACAATGCCACGTTACCAATGACGTTCGATGCATCAAACAGGTGACGTCCTCCCAAAGCTTTAGTGGTTTGAGATCGCTTCAATCAAGATCTCAATTCTCGCTATAAGGAGAAAGCAAGCAATGTGTGGCAAAAATAACAACTTGTGTGAGAGTGGTCAGACTGGTGATATCGGGGACTTTTTATTAATTAAGCCTATTGGTTATGCGGTAACAAGTGGAAAGAGATCGATTAGGAACATTTCGCGCTGTTCTCTCCTAATAAGGTCAACAGTAGACTGCGTGGAGCTGTGGCACATGTGACAACTCCACGCCCATATCAGCAGAGTGCTTTGAGAGAGCCAGGTTCAAATCCAGAGTTCAATCCCTCCCAATAAAAATGAATACAATAGCCTAAAACATATTTTGTTTTTGAATAAAAACTAATAACCTTTCCTTACCCTTCTACATAAGCGCATCATATCCTAGACCTACTCCATTTTATATAAAAACTGTGTATATTTCAAACTTGCCTAATCGCAAAATGAATGCTCAAGAATGCAAATCAAATCATTCAAAATAAGTAGGCTACACACTACCACTCTGACAGCATGTCATGAAATGTTTTGGCCTGTTCTGGTGCAACAGCTTTTAGTAGGCCTATATGAGGGACATATACTAATATATTAGCCTAGGCTATTTAATAGTGGCATGCCATAATAATATCACCTACATGGCCTACTGAAAGTTAAATTTGTAAACACATTTGGCCTATATTATAACAACCTATTGAAATGTTTTTATTTCAGTGGAATAAAACCATTATTAGCTATAGAGGCTTTTTGGCAGCTTAATTGAAGGTGAACTCATCAAGCCACACTGATTTCTCGAACGTCCATCTGCAGACCACTAGATGTCACTGTTCAGAAGGTTGACACTGCTTCGGTACATCTGCTCTTTAACTGGTTCAATAAGGAAGAAGCTTTGAATGCTTCGTAAGGCATCGGTTTCCCATCACTACTTTAAGCACAACTGACCACATAAACACGGTGGTTATAGATCAGTGAGAGCTGTAGGTAGAAATGTGTGGTATTGAATAGTGTTTTTGGAGGGTGTGCAGTCAATTCCACCCAACAATATAAAAACAAAGAGCAGGGTTTCATGTACTTTGCTGCCTTCTTCTTTGCCTTCTTCAGCTTCTTAGCCATCGTCTTCTCTACCTGCTCCTCTGACAGAATGGTGAAGAGCTCCAGAACAGAGTCAGTACCCTGAGAGAGAAGAGTGAGTATTATGGAATGGGACTGGTACAACCCAGGACGTAGAGCCTCAAGAGGAACTGTCAACACTCACATGGCAGGCTAGAACTCTGGCCTGGGCGTCTGTTGTCATAGAGACCAACCTGCTTCTGGCCTGCCTGAGGATGGAACCTGCTTTCGTACACCTCAAGGTCCGCTGCGAGGGTGGCCCAACGAACATGGACAACAAGGAAGAAAATAGCTGAGACGCGTAAAAGGGGATGCTTAAAGACGAAGTAGAATTACATGTGCGAGCACTGATCCATTCAGAAGACATAGTTTTAGTACATCACATTTGAACTACTGCCTTGGACTGTTCAACAATGCAATCTGCCAAAAAGTGCTGACGGTATCAATAAGGCTCACATCCTCTGGGCTCTCATCCAGCCCTTCATCCTGAGCCTCTTCTTCATCAGCATCATCATCAAGCAGAGTTTTACCCTTTTTCTCTACAGGCTCACCTTCTGCCTGTTCCTGAACACAGACAGAGAGAGGGAGGGGGAGAGAGAGCACACATTTTACACTTAAATATCCATTTAAGAAGTGTGGAAATTAGTCAAAGAATAATTGTATTTTAGAACCTTTATTAACTTTATTCAAATGTGAATGCTCATACATACACACGCATACTGTATATGCATACACATTATAAACTACAATAGGAAAAGTGTGCATGACCGCATAACTGAGCAGTGCGTCGGAATGTTTGTAAAGTGTCTCCTCGCCTCTGTCTGGTATCTGATGTCCCAAGCCCTGAGCTCACTGTCAGATGAGCCTGTCAGCAGCCTGGATTCCTGGTTCACAAGCACCATGCCCCACACCTAAACACACACACACGTACATGTACTGTAGGCTCACAAAGGTATAACGTGATACAATGCAAAGCTTTGTGTAGACATTGCACCTCTATGATCAAAAGATAAATAGCTCACATTCAGATTATGCTAATTAGGCCAAAAAGCAGTCTCAGTATTTTATTTTCATAATGATGTCTCACTTGACCTGAATGTTATAGCTCAAATAACCACTCAAACATATTTTAAACAGAGAAAATCAAATGAATTAGTGATGTAATCATCAGCTTCAATTAACCTGAATAACCAACATAATGTCCAAATGATATCCAAATATACTAAATATGCTTAAATCCAAAGAAAGACAACAATGGCTGACGATAATGCAGCACTGGTCATTTGCATAAAGGGTCCTTCCTTGATAGCAATATAGAGCTTCAGAAGCCCAGGTTTCTACCCCAGAGACATACTAGTCATCTGACAGGAGAAAGGAGAAGCATCCATTCCCAGAGATTCAACCCAAAACAACACGTTGTTGCTATTTATACACACATCATAGGGCCGTGTACCTTTAATGCTTACTGTCAATTACGCTACAACTCTCCTGTACTGTTGTACGAGAAGGCCTCTCACCTCACTGCGATGGCCCACCATGGTCTTGAAGCAGTGTTGTGTGTCCAGGTCCCACCACTTGACAAAGCTGTCCTTAGAGCTAGGCAGCAAGGCAACACCAATCACAAAGCATTATGGGTAATGTAATACACTAACAGCCAATACCACCATGATGGTCGTGGCTGGATTAAATCACTACATAACAATTTCACATGAACACAAATAGCTGCTTTCTTACATTCTCAACAACAATAACACCTTGGTCATATTAAGCATGGCCAGTCCTTCATTTGTAATACATCTGTGGTCTGTAGTTTATGTGTTACCTAGTAACAAGAAGGTTCTTGTCCTTGAGGAACAGAGCCTCTGTAATGGCATCTTTGTGGCCTTTGAGCCTATAAAGGCCACACTCATTTATTACATCCCAGACAATCACATCGGTATCCTGGAAGACAAGAACACTAATGGTTAAGTATAGTAGTGTATGTATTTGTACTTGATATGCTAGAGAGAAAGTGGGTTTGCTTGTATTAACCTCAACAAGTGTAATAGTTGTACTTGAAAGACCTCTATTATTTGATTATTTGATTATGCATGTCTACAGAGTACTGTAGCTGTGGAGTGGTCTCACTGTGACAACCATGAAACATTCGCTTTATATTAGGCCTGTCACGACAATTACTATATCGACTTCTAGTTCAATATACTGTATGGACAATAATATTGCCTGTTGTATTTACATGCATGTTGCTGATATAAGAAAGTTTGCCATGTTGTGCTGCTTCTGTGCTCTCGTCTGCAGCGCTCCACACACACACACACACACACACACACACACACACACACACACACACACAAAGCTTACAGCGACAGGTGAAAGAAGTGTTTCTCGAGGTTTCAATAAGTGTTTTTCCAGACGACTGCATAATTCCAACCAAATACGTTTGTACGAATTAATGCAAAAATGTGCCATGGTAATACTTAGCCAAGCAATGAAATTGGTTTAACCAATCATAACAAACAATTGATGTCACATGACAATAGCGGAACAACATTGTTTACATGACTCTGACAAAAATATAGTTTATAGCAATTAATTCTGGGACGATATATGGGCCAACAAAAATAGTTGACCGTGACAGGCCTAATATAATAAAATAAAAAAGCCCTATCGACCTACCCTGGATCCGGTCACTAGGCGGGCCCCTAGTGTGTCGTAGCGGATAACTGTGACAGCAGACTTGTGGCCGTTGAATGTGACATTGCTCTCGCCATTCAGCAGACTGAAGACCCGCACGGCACCATCTTCGTAACCCACAGCGACGTGGACTCCATCAGGTGACGGGCACAGGAAGGTCACCTCGTGTTTACTCCCCTTTAGAATCAAGACCTGGATAAGAAAGACAAAATGGGGTTTAGGGTGGATGTTACTGACCTAACCAGACAGAGAACAGTGAAAAGTTATATATCCTTATCATGTTCTATGATAAGGATATATTACTATGAGTCACTAGAGGCTAGTGTCTCAAAAGGTTACTGAACTTGTGAATAATACATATACTGAAGATATGTGGTTGACAATTCGGACATATGTAGAATTATGAAGAGACTACCAAACACCAAAACAGCACCAACACTTTAATGAATCGGTGAGTTGTGGCTGAATGGGGTTCTATGGTTAATATTGCAATCGAAAAGTGTAGCTTTAAGAGTAGCACTTGGAGGTAATGCACTTGGAGGAAATGCAGCTAAATGACCACCAACGTAATTCGTCTGCCACCAAACCTCGCATATGCAATACTGAATATCACCTTCTCTGCCTTCCGCACGTCCCAAATGAAGACGTGTTCGCACGCGGCCGCAGCCACATAGCGTCCCTTCTCGCCCCTGATCGTCACATAGGCGATATTAGCCTTCTGGCTGCCTATCACCCCGAACACTGCGCTGGGGGAATAGCGGAGGTACTGCTTGGTCAGACCCATGGCTACCAGATCCAAGACACTGCGAACTCTGATGAGAAAAACAAATAAACAGTAACAGAGTGGCCTGCCAAGAACACACACAAATGTTATTTGGCCTATGAGTCCTAAGAACGTATCATACTGTTGATTAAAAACGATAAAAACGGTGTTTTTATTTTATTTTATATATCATAGCTCAGTGCAGATGAAGTGATCGAGGTTTACATTGTAAACCAACACATTCGAGTTTGATAATATGCCCGACAGGCACATTTGAAAACAAATCATACACCTAGCTCTGCCATCCTGGATGCTAGTGGAACCACGTGGCGGTTTTACTCAGGGTATCTAATGCTTTAAATAGCATGTAACACATATCTGTCCCTACGTATGATGTACAACAACTATTTAGTCCAAACTGTAATAGCGGTGTTATACAATATAGTAGTTTTCACCCTTACCACTAAGATGCTAGTGATCTTTTCAGTTTCTGAACTGGTGTAAACCATAAAACGCGAAAGCGAGTAACATTCAGGCTCAATTAATCAATTGCATATCTAACCGATACTATATAATAGGTAACGATGAGGATTGGGTCTTTCGCCCTGCTGCATATAAATACAGCTAGGTAAATATGTGTTTAAAAGATTTATATTAACTTTGTTTTTAAAGGGTGTTATTGTCGTTTTGTTTAGATTATGTGTAATTTCTTTGCTCATAATCTATTGCTTTGGTCTGTCATCAAATAACAGCAGCCAATGATGTTGGCAAAAATCGTTCTAGATATCAGTCACATAAAACGTGAAATAATTGTCGCATTTATGTTACAGGTCATAATATTAAACGAAAAAACAGATAATCTTTTGGTTTTGACCATTCACCCCACCTAAACGGAAGTGTTTTACTACAGTACTGTCAGCTGATCAGGAACTCATCACGTAGCCCTGTGACCAGTACGTATCGTGCTGGCTAAACAGCATTTTCCAGCGAATATTAATTTATGGATTTGTCAAATGTTCAGTGGCTCTAATATAGGCTATATTAGAGCCCGATAGGCCAGCAATTAAATCAACATTTTAGCAATTACGGGACATCGTTTACTTGCGTGGATGATATTTCAATTCTGTAGTGCAAGACTCGCTAAAGTAACACAGTATATAGGTATGTGACATACAAATGACTGTATCGTGTCGTGTGAATGGATTGCGGTATGTACATGTTCCTGGTTACTTACTTGTTAGGTGGAGTTTTCTAGATTCACATTCACTAACAAATGAGATTCTATTTACCCTGACTGCAGTACCCCAAATTGATTCGACTGAAATGGCACTTTTAATTATATCTGTGGACCACAAAATGTCTGAGAAATATGTATTTGCCCATGTCACATTTCTGTCTAGCTATACTCTGTTAATGCATTTTTAAGATAGCTCATTATGTTTAATTAGGCAAATATGGCCCTACTTTGTATCATTACTGCTTAATGGTATCAATACACTTGATATTTAAATGTTTAAATGCACAGGTTATGCTACTGTAGGTGTTTAGGAGTTCTAATGTTGTTACACGCTTGATGTGACTTGTATTACACTAATATTGTGATCTGTTGAATAATGATTTATAAAATTCAAATGTTTAAAATGTATTCAGATTGACTGAATTCCAGGAAACTTGTGGTGGTGGTAAATCTATCACTGTAATATTATCAGGTATCTTAAAAAATTGTCAATATAAAATGTGTTGATTTTACTACAGTAGCCTGTTTCTATATATGGCCTAGCTTCTATTGAACTCTTAGCCTACTTCAGTGTGACGTTATCATATTATGTACAGTCCTAGATAGTTTCTCTATGTGTGCACTGCAGTGTGTTGTTAAGGGGTTGACTGAAGACGTGCTGCTGGCACAGAAAATGGACCCTCTGGGAGCTCGTTCTCACTTTGTGGACATCCAGACTCTCCCTACCTGGCAACAAGAGCTAGAGTGTGATGGAGAGAAGACCATGTCAGACTATGAAGATAGCCTGCTGAGCAAGCAGGCCTTCCCCTCCCCCTTCCCCTTTAGGCCGGACATGAACAGGAAGATCATTCTCTTGTGAGTAAAGTACACATTTCACCACATACTTTTTACTGCATGTTGATATCACACAATTAGCCCGAATGTACAAGATCTGGATGACATCAAGTCAACTAGCCAGGTTGCCACTGTGTTCGGCTCCAGTTCATATTTCAGCCTGTTATTTACTTCGTGTTCTGTTATTGGACATAATGAGATGCCGTCATAAGTCTTATGTAAACAACAAAACATAATAACACCTAATCAAGGGATTCATATGTGGAAGGACTTGTGTCTTTATCAATAGCCAAACATCTCCATTTAGATTGAACTAATGTTGTACCTTTGCTCATAATGAAGTCATGTTATGGGTATGTTTTCTTCTGAGTTTACTTGCATTATTAAAATGTAATATGGGTTTGACGTGCAAAATAATTGGGCAAGGGATAAGGAACGATAGTAAGTAGCAATTTCCATTTCATCTAGGTTACTTGATCTTGTAGTGAACTGTGTCAGAAACGCAAAACATTAGTTACGTTTTGCATGTTGAACAGACAGTTTATACAGTGGTTCCTTCCTTGATTACACCTGATTGTAAGTCTTTAAATGCACTATATTGCCAAAAGTTTTGGGACGCTGTTCAGGCCAGTAAAGTTCCTCCATACCAAACTCTCTCATCCATGTCTGTTTGGACCTTGCTTTGTGCACTGGTGCGCAGTCATGTTGGAACAAGAAGGAGCCATCCCTAAACTATTTCCACAAAGTTGGGAGCATGAAATTGTCCAAAATGTCTTGGTATGCTGAAGCATTAACAGTTCCTTTCACTGGAACTAAGGGCCAAGCTTAGCCCAACTGCTGAAAAACAACCCTACACCATAATCCCCCCTCCACCAAACTTTACACTTGGCACAATGCAGTCAGTCAAGTACCGTTCTCCTGGCAACCGCCAAACCCAGACTCGTCCATTGGATTGCCAGACAGAGAAGCGTGATTAGTCAATTCAGAGAACACGTATCCACTGCTCTAGTGTCCAGTGGCGGCGTGCTTTACACCACTGCATCCGACGCTTTGCATCGCACTAGGTGATGTAAGGCTTGGATGCATACCAACAGTTGACCGTGGAATAATTAGTAGTAAGGAAATTTCACAACTGAACTTATTGCACAGGTAGCAACCTATCACAGTACCACACTTAATTTCAGTGAGCTCCTGAGAGCAACCCATTCTTTAACAAATGTTTGTAGAATCAGTCTGCATGCCTAGGTGCTTGACTGTATACATTTGTGTTCATAGAAATGATTGGAACACCTGAATTCAATAATTTGGAGGGGTGTCCCAATACTTTAGGCAATATAGTGTAAGTTTTTAATGACTTTGAATTGCATTGCTATTTAAGGGTTATAGTATCTTCCTTCCCATTAGGGACTGAGTTAATATGAACTTGACTAGAGGCATTCCTTAATGAATTCAAGAATAACTAAAAGATGAATAGACATCATAGAGGTTCACGGATTGACTCCGTAATTGCGTGGTTGTGACGTTTGGCCTTGTGCAACTTCTCTCTAGCTGTGTCTAAACTGAGTCTTAAACACCTTCTAAATCCTCTTGTGTTGCTGGAGCACATGACCGAGCTTTCAGAGCTGTGCAGGCTGTAGGCAGTAAGGTTTCTGAGGGAACCTTGTTGTGCTGTCACATTCCTGCATCATTACATACCCCAGCAACACAAGGAGGACCTTACCATGGAGATGAGGGCTGCGAACACTAGTAAACACTATTTCTTTAAAGCTGACATACATAACTACTCGAGTTAGACATTGCTGTATATAATGAGACTTAGCATTTGACCATTTGATTAAAGAAACAAAACAACACCATACAGATATTTTATCTAATCATTTTTACTAGCCATATGCCATCTTAGGAAATGTGTACATGTAGATACTGCTTTTTAATTGGTCAAAACCCTCAACTAACATTTTGGACTGGACTACTAAGTGAGTTTTACTTAAACATGTAAGCTATGCCTTTCTTCATGCTGGGGCTCAGTATGTCTTGTGACTGAATGTTTGGCTAGTTCCTTATTTAGGCACCTAAACACACCCCAAGGGCCAAGGACAGTGTATTGTAGCTGTAGACCTGATCTTTGACCTGGGAGCCTTAAGAGAGTAGATCACTGCTACAAGACGTGATTTTATTTTAGTGCACATTAACAATGCACATTAATCAGCACGAGCACTTTGGTAAATGTAATGGTAAATCCACTATGTAAATGTGCCACATACAGGCTGATGTTAATCTCTAGTCCCTGGCAACAGACCTTTTGGTTTGGTGTTTCTATTATTATCCAGCCAGTATTAATTTCTGAATACAATGTGAATGCGTGTGTACACACACACACTCACAGTCAGCCACACACTTGACTGTTAGCCTGTTTCCTCCAACAGCACAGGTGATGTCGCTCTGCTGAACTGCACGGCCATCGTCAACACAAGCAACGAGACGCTAGGTGACAAGAACCCCATCTCCGACAGCATCCATCAGCAGGCTGGGCCAGAGCTGCGGGACGAACTGCTAAAACTCAAAGGTACAATTAAGGCACCACCTGTGTACAATGGAGAGCTAAGCCACACAGGACAAACACTAGTCCATGCCCATTGATACTATCATTATAACAGGCTGGGTTTGTTTCTCTCAGTCCCTCCTTTAGTGCACAATGCTGTTGATTGGGCTCAGCTGTGCAATGCCAGGTATCTTGGACAGCTGAGCAAGTTGGGCAAAGCTATGCTGTATATGTAATCAGCTCAAAGCCAATCATTAAGTCCATTCCACAAGTCCACTACGGGGCCATTAATGGCCCCGTAGTTTTCTTCCAAACTGTTCATAGCACACTGGTACGCATGCTCTTTGATGGCGTCCTTGTACAACTCGAAGGTGTTCTCCATCTTCTCTTCGCATTAAGAAGGCGTGTCCCTGCCTTACAGACGCACAAACAAGGCAGAATCGGGGACAGTTTAGCGATTAGGGAGGGAGTGGTTTAATTCGAAGAGATGTGTCCCCTTGCTGTAATGGTGTTTCCTCGCAGGGTGTCGGACAGGCGACGTGAAGATGACCAAAGGGTTTAACTTGGCAGCACGCTTCATCATACATACCGTGGGGCCCAAGTTCAAGACAAAGTACAGGACAGCGGCTGAAAGCTCTCTCTACAGCTGCTACAGAAACATCATGCAACTAGCCACGTAAGAACCAGTTAGTACATGATTCTATGGAAACAAGCCAGTCTGAGGGGGCAGAGGGGGGTGTAACAGTTCAAAAGGAAAATGGGATGTAAGCGTGCTAGAAAATGAATCTGGTAGATGTGAATGTAAACTGTATCACCTGGGAAAATACATTTATGTCCAGATTCAGATTTACTAAAGGTTTGTGTGAGTAAACCTGTGTGCAAACGTGATATCACTCACAAATAACACGTGAGCTGATCTACTAACGGTGTGCACAGAGGATGACGTCTTTCAAAAGTGCAAAGGTAGCAGCACGTTTTGTTAATTTGCTGCGTTTGTCTTAATGAATATGCAATTCGCGGAGCGGTTCAATGTTAACGTGGAAAATAATGAGAGGGGAACATGCAAATACATACATTTACACCTGCATGAAAAACTTTGAATATCTGCTTCCAAACACTTACAGTATACAATACTATAACATCGGGATAAAGTGTGGGTTTACGTTGTGTTCTGTGGGCTTTCTGTTGCAGTTAGCTGCACATGCACAACATTAGAGCTTTTCTGTAGGCAGTTTGCTTGTGTTGAATCAGTCCTCTCAGATGTGATCTCACTACTCATGTTGATTGGATTAATGTTCTAACGATTCTGCTGTACACTATATGAATGAATATGAATGTGGAACAAAAGGCTTATGTTTTTGCTCACCTCATTAAAACCATGTTCTCAAGATAGACCAGCACACACACACACACACACACACACACACACACCTGTGTATATGTATGAGAGGGAGAGATTGTAGAGAGACTATAGAGATCACAATGCCGCCCTAAACATTTGTGTTAATGTGGGACGTTCATGTGATGTGACCTGCGGCGTGGCCTGTTGTTACAGAGAGCAGTCCATGACATCTGTAGGCTTGTGTGTGGTGACCACAACCAAAAGAGCCTACCCACTAGAAGACGCTACACACATCACTTTCAGTAAGGCACACGCGCACACACACACGCACACACACACAGTTTACATAACCTCACATTGTTTAAACCCTGAGCACTCACCAGCAGCTTCCACTAAAGCTCCCAGGTAATATTTTGGAATTTACAGCCACATTTGCTGCGTCAATCAGATATATTCAGGCCATCTTATAAGAAGGTATATTTGAGGGTTGGTGTCCTACAACAGCAACCTAATGATACTGCACTTGGGACATGAGGCAAGATTGTTTTAATCGCTTTGGGAATTGCCTCTGTCGCTGGTGGGGGAGAAAATGCTTTTCATTGTAGTCACATGCACACACTCAGGAGGATTATTCTCCCAGAAAAGATCACCCAGTTCCGCTTGGCGCTGGTAATATTGTCTAGTTAACAATAATATATTGAGACACGCTATCATCTTTTATGGCTGTTTCAGAACATCTGAAAAAACTAATTTGATTTACTATACATATAAATTTCATAAAGTATGTGTGTGTTTGCAGGAACAGTGCGTAGGTTCTTAGAGAACCATGGGAATAGCATCGAGGCAGTGGTGTTTTCTGTGTCGGAGACAGAAGAGGTGAGGCCTTTGATCTTTCAGCCTGCGCTGTCCTGTGAAGTAGCCTACAGTATTAGCACCCTAATGAAGGCTTCACTTAGGGGTGTACTCACTTTTGTTGCCAGCAGTTTAGACATTAATGGCTGTGTGTTGTTATTTTGAGGGGGCAGCAAATTTACACTGTTCTACAAGCTGTACAATCACTACTTTACATTGCAGAAAAGTGTA
>JAODUE010017283.1:0-25099 GCA_027564755.1 Amblyopsis hoosieri
TGTCACATGAAAAGATATGCTCACATATTTGCAAATATGTGAGGGGTGTACTCACTTTTGTGAGATACTGTACATATCCAGATACAATCTGGATATGCAAACATCAGCTTTGTGCTGGCAGTGTGAACACAGCATGTAAATTAGGTTGAACACATGAATACATGGGCCCTTTTCACTGAGGTGCCACAATAGGGTAAACACAGCTGCAGCTAATAAAATGTGTACATTTGATTTGTGTGCCAATTAGTAGGCACTAGGCAACCATTGACTAATTGTCAAAACTAGCGTACAAACCCAATACTAATTACCCCTGGTATGACACTGAACATTGTCAAGTTATCTACAGTAGGAGTGAACACTCTACGTTTCTGTTGTAGACGTTTAATGTTCTTAGTTTCTGTAGTACCTGCTAGCCTCTGGTTTTCCTTTAACTGCGCTGTGGCATCTCCCTGCATTTTCATCTAGACAGGAGAAAAAAATAATCAGGATCAGGGAGGCCTACAGATCTGTTTAGAGAAAGCCACAGAATGTCCTGGTCTACTCTAAGTATGTGTGCTTCTGCGCTTGTATGTATGTATATAATTTTTTTCCTATAATTTCTACACACAATGTCCCATAATAAAAATGTTTTTTGGGTGCAAATGTATTAAAAAAAAAAAAAAAAAACATTTTATCGGGTATTGTGTGTTGAATTTTGAAGAAATGTTTATTTTAATCCAATTTGGAATAAGGCTGTAACATAAAAAGTGAAGCGCTGTGAATAATTTCCAGATGCACTGTAATAGCCTACCACAAGCTGTGTTGATGAACACATAACACAATCATTTGAAAAATATAACTGTGCACTGCAAATATTCATTGAGTATTATTGTCAACTCCCCAAAATATGGATAGTAGCTGTAAGAGCTCTGTGTACTGTAGAACATTCACAAAATGTTATTGAGTTTATTTAAGCAGACCAATTTGTTTGTTGTCATGTCATTAGTGGCCAACAGCCACTAACTGCCATTGTGGATGACTGAATAATGCGAGTTTCTGTGTTGAATGGTGCATGTGTACAAAATGTCTACTGGAATGCAAGAGAACAGGTTATTGAATGAAAGGAAGGCTGGTCTCACCAAGATCAACTTTTGTTGCTTAGTGAACATCCAGCTATTATGAAAGTTAAATTGTAGTAATTAGTTTATAGACAATTAACACATGGGCTATACACCATCACATTAGATTTTAAAGAGCTAAACCACAAAAATCTGTTTTATCCTGTATTTTACCAAAGGACCAATTGAAACAGACTATCTACCTTTAGCAAGGGCATTTAGATATAAATTGAATAGGTTCAAGAATTCCTTTATGCCTGTATCAATTCCAATTTTAAATAAGAGTTTGTAACTCTGATTCTTAAACTGAAAGAAACTTTGTTGTGGAGTAAGGATGGAACTTTGCTGATCGATGCTTCAGGTGTGTTTACTCTGTTTATTATGTTTTCTTATGTATTTTAGTATCTATTTATTTATTTCTGTAATATTTTGCATACTGTTGTGTCTAACTGTATCTGGCTTGTAGAACCCAAAACAAATTTCCTCAAGAGGACAATAAAGTATATATCTAGCTATCTATCTATCCTTCGTAAAAAGGCAGTCAGTTAAAAAATTAAAAATATATTTAAAAAAGAGCTGCATTAGACACTGGCACAGCTGGTGGCTACATTTGAATTTATATAAGATATATGGGAATTAAATCCAACAGAAAAATGTGGGAAGAAATAAATGTTGGCAACTTGCTGATTTCTGTAATACACACTTGCCAGCTGGAAATCAAAAAGGCTAATTTGGAACAAAGACTAGGTGTCGAATACTTCAAAAAGCAACATGTATGCCTAATTGAGGATAATAAACAATAACTTTAACTACTATATTATATGTCATGCTATTAAGATTATTGTTAAGAAGTTCTGCACAAACGGGAATATCAACATAATGAATGAATGTTACTAATTAAGGATGGCATATGGGTACTTTCAATTGGCTAAACTTGTGGATGTGTAATGGAAACACACGCAGGGTACAATATACCCCCACCTCCTTGAACGAGAGCAAAATCGAACAAGTCAACTTTATACCTCTAGGGAGTTAACGAAGGCAAAACAAAAGTCAGAGAGGGCGGAAGTGAGTGAGAGCCTCTCAGACCCACCACTTTAATGGACCAGAGGGCAGAAGCACAGTAATTACAGCATAAATCTGAACCAATACAGAGACAAAAGCTTTTACTTCACCATCCTTAAGCACCAAACTTCAAATGATAACTTCCTCTTGCATGCTATTGTATGGAGCAGGATGACAAACTACTCTAGTCATCCCGAGCATGGGTAAGAAAATCAAACAGCTCAGGCTTCCATTACTGCATCTGAGCCCATTACTACACTATATCTTATATGAAAGCATTTAAGTTTGATGCTACCAAATGTTAGTGCACCACTACAAGCCAGTGCCATTCGCTGTATTACATGTGACTGAAACATGGTTGAGTTGTGTGTGGCAAAGGAGTGGCCATCTTACCTGCCAGTAGCAAGAAGACGGATATTTGCTGATACCGTACTAATGTGCACCCAAACCTATTCAACACATTGTCCATGACACGTCAACAAATATTTGCTACAGTAACTTTGCCCTTTAAGTCAAATGTCTCCTGGTAAGCACACATGCGGGCCTACAACTGTTTCAGCATTTGCTTAGCCTTCTAAACGGTCTTCCTCTGCAGGTGTAATTAATTAATGGTTGTACAGGACAAATGCATTGCACATCCACTTCCTATGCCCCCAGATGGGTTTTAGCTAGTGCCTCTACATAACACTGATCTAACCATTTCTCTTTTTCAAAATGTATGCCCTTTTTTCTTGGACTGGATTACTTAAAATCCAGATTACTTAAAATCATTATAACGCAGCTATAGAATTACCTATCTGTGGGTTTGGGTAAGTCAAATGAGTCTATGCACGTGCGTGATAACCAGAATAGGGAAATTGAAAAAGAATATGCAAATGACAGGAACACCCTCTTCAGCTGTTCTTTACATGTCTCCAAGTCAAGCTGAACAGACCAAATGTTCATTAGAGGCTGTTGGAACTTGGACACAAAAAATTCAAGCAGACAGCCGAGGAACTTCTGGCAGGACAACACAAGGGAATAAGGAAAGCCTTTTGGGTCCTTTAGTGGGCCCCCACAGTCAGTAAACAAATGCCAAAAATGTGGAGAATAAGAAAACAGTCATGTAGAAAATGAAAAGGAGCTGCAAAAACGCATTCATTTCTTTAGTGCAGGTTTTATATAAAGCGTAATAGCAAATCTAATGATGATGTAGGCTATCTAATCGCATTAAAAACACATCTACATTTTGTTATAGGCTTTAACATTTTTATTGTATTTGTTGTGTTTGAGACGTGTATATCAGCTGTTATATATGTATATTTATATCGTAATATAATAGTGTTTAAAAAACAATGTATATCTCTGTCTCTAAGGCTATACCTTATCATCAGTGCACTTTCTGAACACTGTTTCCCGGGCCTGCAGCTTGCTTTCCAGGGCGCTGTAGTCTCCATCCTTCTGATCGATCTGTTTCTTATGAGTGTCCATCAGCTCTGAATTCCGTTTCTCCAGTCGGCTCCGTGCTGCATCTGTACGTTTTACCTGGGTCTGAACCTCTGCTAGTTCATCCAACAAGCGTCCATGCTTACTGGATACTGTCCAGTAGTTGAAAGACAGTATGGCGATGATGACCATCAAAGCAATGAGAATAAAGGACGGGAGGCGGCCCCCTCTTCGGTTTGCACCAAAACCAACCATTTCACAAAGTACTTATGGTTGTAACAGCAAGCTACTGAGCTCGGCACAAGTATTCTCCCAGTAAAAAAAGCACGCGTCTACGTGACATGCCGTGTAAATGCGGCAAGCGTTTGGCAATTACAAGCCACAACGAAAGACAGCCCTACATATGTTCAAAAAATATCACTCATCTTTACGCTCTCTCTTCCTTCCGTACACTTGTCATCCTCTCTGCCTTCATCCAATGTCAATATGAAATACAGCCGCAAGGACGTGGCCTAGCTCATATGACAACGTTTAACACACTGGACGTGGATAGGCGAGTGCAGCCTTGGCAGTCAGAAATACACTTGCAGAAATAGTTAATAGTTCCGGGTTCTCTAGCAAAACCGCTCGGGTTACACATACGGGTGGCACGCAACGATGGTGGTTATCTAAAACATTACAGCGAAACCGAGTATATCCAAGCTAACGTTAGCTTTGACTTGAATTAAGTTCGCCTACGAGCAAACGTTACAGCTAGCATGATCAGATTAACGTGGATAGACATGGTCTCGTTTCGAGCAGATCAGACGTCTCCGTTTCACAATTATGTACCAATTTCTAATAAAAGCCGCGCAATAAACGATGTTTCATGCTTTCTCAATCTTCATGATATAACGCTCCAACCTGTTTGTTGTATAGCATACACGATTGTCTCACGTTGTATCTGTATTTTATCACTAGAGGGCAATTTAATTTCAAAATAAAGGACCCTAAAGCCTCTTCCTGGAAATGTAAGCTCAAACTGTTTACATCTTCAATTTGTGTCTATTATTTTATTTAACCCGCATGACTGTAGTGTCAGCAACATTTATGCCAGTGGCCTATGTAAAATGCATGTTGAAGAAAAATATTTCAATTACAGTTAAGGAGTAACAGCACCCTAAAATGTGTTTCATGAGCTGTAAATTAAATAATAATAGGCCAAATTGAACTGTGATGAGACACATCAATACCTCAAAAATCTGCATGTTATGGATAAATATTGGCACAAGTAAATCATCTGCCAATTAAGGACATTGTTGACTTAGAAGCTTAATGGTACCCTTGTAGGCATACTCATGAAATGTAATGGGGTCCCCCCTTCCTTACCTTTAGCATTTTTTTTATGTGCAGTGGGTGGAGTCAGTCTCAAAGCTAGGGATGACGTTTATACATTCACTTTGTGAATAGTGTCTGGAAACTCCATTAGGTTGTTTGCAATGGTTGCATCCTAGGGGTACGGTCACACATACGCGAAGGAAAAACTGGGAATCGTCTTCTGATGCGAAATTCATAATCAAAGTCTCCTCCATTCCATCCTGTCTCGCCAACAAACCTACATCCAAATGCTGCCCCGTGGGGTCAGCCACACACGCATCCTTGCTGTTGGTTGAGGCTGCGAATTAGCGGTCAAAGTTCAGCTGTGTTAAACTAGACGAAGTGGAGATACGATTTTGCTTCGCCACAGGAAGCGAAGGTTTTATTCGCTCCTTCAATCGCATTGAATGGAAGTGAACGGGAGGCGAATATCGGCAGCTGTCAATTTCGCGCATGTGTGACCGCAGGCTAATGTGCATAGACCTTCATTCTTTTTGACATTATTGGAGTAGATTTTAACCAACCTGCGTTACTTGCTACAACTGTTTGTTTCGCTTCATCTAGCTCTACAACCACCCCGACTAATCGCTGACTGGTCAGATATCCGGAGTGGCTGAGCGCACGCTAATGTGAACAGGAAACAAACATTGATCGGAGAGCAGAGGTAAAGAAAGTTACACTTCAAGTAAGACCAAAACGTGCATGTGATTGGTATAGACAGATAGTATGGATATATCAAATTGTTTGCAGCAGGGTTTAAAAAGGTAGGCTATATTTAGTGCAAGCTATACACTTTTTGAAAATTTCCCCAAATATCTAATTGCATACTGTTCTCTGTGGTTACTGAAAAAAATGCTGGTACTTCCACACAACCCTGAACGAGTTCGAAGTTAGCAAGTGTTCTCGCTCAGTAATGCCTGACCCTGCCTTTAATACCACCTATACAATATGTCCTTGTAGAGTTCAAAACATGCGTGTGGATGAACAATGGAAGTAAAAATCTAATGATCAATACATTGATCAAAAAGGTTGCAGACCAGATACAAACTCATACTTTATTTTAACACTGATATGAATTGTAACACACTGAGGTAAATTAAATAGTCCACATCTGTAAAGATAGTTAACCAGCAGCTCCACAAAATATTCACCACCCTATCAGTAACAATTTCACAAAGTCTGCAAAACATGGCTGATACTGTCCAGTCAAAGTCTGTCCAGTTCACAGTTTAATACAAAGAGTAGTTACCCCTTTATATTGAAGACAAGCAGAATTTAGATTCTGAACTCATGACCAGATGTTTTTTGACTGTATGTAAGTTAGTTAATTAAAAAATCCCCATGAGGGAGAACATTCTGTTTTTTGTCTTTTGTTTTTCTTTTTTTTCTGATGAGATAGAGGTCACTCCAGACATTGGCAGGCTCAAACTGCATTTGCTACCATTTCGGCTGATGTCTTGGCACCGCCTGACCGGGCACTACGAGATATGAGACCGTGTCAGATTGCCTTTTCTGCAGTCACGATTAAGTCGATAAATATCCCTACAATGCCTGAAGATAATTCAATTATCATACAGGAATCTGCTGCACAGCACGTTGTGGCTGCAAGAATGATAACCTGTAACAGCCTTCAAGGTTTTGACTGGAGTCCTTTTTAAATGAGTGGTCAGAGAATGGTCTCTCTACATAGAAGGCTGTGTTCAGAGGAGGGGGAGTCTGGAGGGATGTTGGAGTTGCTGGTTGTTTGTGTTTGGGGTTTTGCACAGCGCAGGGAAAGAGTCGGGGAAGAACTCAATGCTCCGCAACTCTGGAGGTGAAGATCGTCGTCCTGCCTCCACTTCCTGGGAGAGCCATTAATGCGCTGAGACTGGGACATAACCTGTGCAAAATAATGCACAGGGACAGAGCTGACTGCATTATACTATACATACATTCATGCATTCATAGTGTAACTCAATTAATTACCAAAGGGAATCACAATCACAATCCACAAATATTAAAACAACCCCTAACCAATTACAAAAATCAATCAATCACTGAACATCAAGACAAGTGTCTTACCTGATCTATGATGTTGGCACTGAAAATGGCCTCCTCCATGTGCTTCTCATCTGACTTGATAACACACTTGATGTTGTTGACCACCTGCTGGACCTCTGGAGGTAGACTACAGCTTGAATGCTCCAGGAATTTGGCCACCAATATCTTGGTGTCTTTATAAGTCTTTAGGTCTGCCAGGGAGTGCGGTCGCTCATTGGAGCAGTGTGTACGCAATGCTCTGGCTTTTAGATTTATATCAAACTTTCGGACTTCCTTTTTCTGCTTTTTGACAAATCCATGACCGGCTTTAGCTCCGTCTCCTTCTGTTGACACATCCGTTGACTCTGTATAAAGGACAAATCCAAATAAAAGAATAAGACCTCATTATTTAACAAGTTCAATTTAATAAGGCTAATCATGACATTTCTGGATAGAGTTACATTTTTAAATCAAACTTTGTCTTGTACAAAATCAACAATCGTCATCAGAATAATCCCTGTAATAAATCCCTGTTCAGGGTTCCATGAAGTCTTACATCATCATCTTATCTCACTTTATGTTAATTTATCTTAGGCTCCATTTCAGTTAAAAGCTTTGTACACTACCTTGTTCAGGTGACGTATGAACAGAGTCCTCGGCAAGAGAATTGTTTGCAGAGGCGCAGCCACAACTATCACCTGCAGATGGAGACAAAACCAACAATGTGAACCGAGAAGGCTAAATACAGTATAGGCAGTGGCTCTTTAGTGTCCACATGCATGCTGCTGAGTTAACTCATTCAGCACTTACTGCCTGAAGCAGAGGAGCAGGAGATAGGGTCACTGGTGGAGCGCACTATGCGCGCCAGTCTGCGGTACCTCCTGGTGGCCCGGAGCCCCCGCGGCCTTTCCGAGGGTGAGCAGCCGCTTTTGGCTGAGGTAGAGGGGGGCTGCGAGGCGGAAGAGGCCGACCAGACGCTAAAACACAACCTGGGTCCCCGCGGCCTTGCAGGCGGGGAGGGGGAGGGGGAGGGAGGCAAGGGGCTGAGGGCTGAGGTGCCCCCAGAAGAGGCTACGGAAACGGGCGAGCAAGGCCGCGGCGGCGGAGGGACGTTAACGGGGAGCGTTAGCTTCCTGCTCGACACTCGCGCTCTGATGAGCAGCGGCGTGGGCGCTTTGGGCGGCTCCTCCTCCGGCACATGTCTGGCCGACGCCAGCTCCTCGCACATGTGCACGGCGGCGCGGAGCTCCTCGAAGGCGCGCGCCGCATCCGTGGACTCCTCCTGGTCCAGGGTGCTGATGTTCTCCGAGGACCAGTCGGCGGAACCGCCGCCGCGAACGTCCGACGACTCGCTGGAGCCCGCGTCGCCGGGCCGGACAGCGGCACCGCGGCGACCGCGAGCGTGGCAACGCGAGGAGCAGCCTCGCTGAGCCGCCCGGAGCTCCAGGCTGGCGCAGCTGCCCTGGTTGGGGGCCATGCGGAGGGTGCCATACGGGGAGGAGTCGGAGCCCTGCACCTCCAGGGAACACAGGTCCTCGGAGGAACAGCTGTGCTCCTGCAGGTCAGCCACCTCGGACGCCAGCAGGGAGGCACTATCCACGGAGGCTGCACGGCACACACACACACACACACACACACACACACACACACACACACACACACACACACACACACACACAGCACGTCAGCCCCCCTGTGCTCTGCGCTAGCGTGCGGTGTGTGTGCACCACGTATGCCCACTTACCCTGAGTACTGAGGCCTTCAGTCGTGTTGCCCTCGCAAAGGCTCGACTCGGTGGCCTGCTGCTCTATGCTGGTGGTGACCTGTAGGAATTAACAAACACACATGCACACACACACACAAAGACGCACTGAATCAATTTGAAAATCTGTGAAAAACGACGGGATCATTAATGGTACAGAAGGATCTGCAGTGGAATGGTGGAGGTGGATATTTTCACAGGCTATTTGTTTGCTGATTTTGCTTGTGTGGCACGCACATTAGCTTCCGCAGTGTAGTCAAGGTCACATGCAGGTACACAGGATGTACAGATATGTACCAGCAGACTGTACTACAGCTGCACACTACCGCATTAACACACTGCTGCCACTACTTGGCACAGAACCATCAATAGCACAACTTGGTCTGTAGAGGGCTCTAGAAGACCAAAAACACCAAGGCAAGATAAATTACATTTTAAAAGGAGGGCATACTAACAATAATTTAAAGGTCCATGAGCTTTAATTCTACTATATACTACTCATTTAAGAATAAGTAATTGAATACATATTTTTCTTTCTTCATATTTCCATGTGCTGCATATCCCTCCTTCTGGCTGTTTACACACTCGTCATTCAATCTCTACACGCCATCAACCAATGTCATGACAAACTCACCATTAGGAGAGAGAACGGCTTTGTAGCATTTCTATAATATAATAATGTCATTTCAGTTTGTAGCTATACATGTATTCCATTTTCTTTATAAAAGAATGGAGCATGTGAGAACTTCACGTGTTCACACGCAAACCACAGATGTTTCTGTGTTTCTTTTGAAAGGGTAATGAAGAAACACCTATTGATAGGACATACAGTTAAATCCTACATCGTACAGTCTTATTATAAATAATAACAACTCATAGTAATGTTGAGCACTAGACCATTTCCTGAAAGACAAAAAGCAGAATGTTGTGTTTGTATGTGTTCAAAGCATCTTACTACTTATAAAGTGAAGACACATATACTGTATGTGTTTAACCGGAAATAAGCTTTACATTCATAATGTTAAACTGCATTATTACCCAATATGTATAAGAACAGAGCCAGTAGACATGTTACCTACCTGGCTGGCAGGAGTCTGCCCCACTACAGACTCATATGGAGGGGGCAGATCAGTCGGGTACATAGTCCCTGGGCTGTTGATGGGCACCCCATAGATGGCACTGAATGGAGAGTGTGGGAAGTCCAGGTGGAGACCTCTGTCAGACACAGTGCAAGAGAGAAGAATGAAGTTTAATGTAGTCTCAGAACAAATCATTATTTATTCAAAATAATATAAATTAAATTGCACCCCAATATAGGCAGGGCCTGTATTGTACAGTATTAGTAGATGCGCTTCATATAGTGCCAATTTACGATGAGCAGTTATTTGAGAGGCCCTATCTTTTAATTAGAGTGCAATTTTCCTCTAAAGTGGCAAACCGTGACATATAACCTTAGAGGCCCCACCAATCAACCCACGGCCTGATGATGTCATGACTCACTCTTGGCCTTGGGCAGGGACACTCTATAAATGCGTCTTCAGGCTTGTTTATATTTACGGCCTAATTGACAAGCAGACATGGCTTCCTGCCAAATAGCTACATGAGCAATGTTCTATTCCTCCTGCACGGTCGAGAAAATGACAGAGGCGCTCTTTGGCGGAATGGGGATAGGGGATGACACAATAGATCTTTAATGGCAAGCGAGAATCACAGATATCACAGCTGCACTTGACAGAGGACGATATTCTCACTGTTGATCACAGTCAAACATCATTTGTCGTTTACTTTGGGTGGCAGTAGGGCGTTACATTTCTAATCTCAAGAAATGCACCATGGTTGACGATGCACCCGACCAAGTATAAAATGTGAAGGTACATTTAAAACTAAATGCATTGTTAAACGGGGGAATGCACGGCTCCACCTGCATGCAGCACAAGATACTTAACAATGTGTCCATATTTGGTCATGGCATATTATATAGATGGAAGGTTTTGCAGTTTGGCAATAAATTGGAGGTCTTTAACAAGAGGTCACTCAGTGCACACCTCTGCCCAGGTAAATAAATAAATAAATCAAATCAAAATGATACAGTTCCTGGCCCATGGCTGACCTAAGCACAAAAAATAATAACTGTTTGAGATATCCTTGAGGATACAGCACAGGGTAAAAATATTACTGCCTTGGTGGAGTTAATAAGAAACTAGACCAGACAACTCACATTTAAAACCCATTTAAAATCAGTGTGTACCAGATAAACCAGATCCTAATAGTTATTCTAATGGCTGTTCATCTGTATCATGTTTTCAGTGTTATGTGTGTGTGTGATAGATTTTGAAGTAGTTTTCATCTACACGCACAGTATTGTATGTAACCCCAGGCTCATCAGTTGCAATGTTAAACCAATGGTAGGATTTACTTCTGCATTATCTGAAAGTTTCCACAAACCTTGTGGTTTGAACAAGGCCTCCAGACTTGGCAATGACCAAAGTTGTGTCACGGTCCGCCCCCCCCACACCCCCCGTTGCCATGGCTTTTGTTTGTTTCTGTTCTTGTTGCCTGCTGTCTTCCCCAGCCCTTCTGATTCCCTGTGTTGATTGTGTATTGGTTTCACCTGCTCCGCTACGTTGTGTCTCAGTTTATAAGCTCCTGTGTTACGCCTTGTGTTTGTCGGTTCATTGTAGTATTCTCACCAGGCCTGTATGTGCCGCTCGCATTGATTTTCATTAAACCTGTGTTCACTTAGCCTGCTGCCATGCTTTTTGGGTCAACCCTCCGACCACACCTGACAAGTTGTGCTATATCCATGTATTTTACTTACCTCTGTCCATCCATGGAGGGGGTACATGTGTACTCTGGTGGGTAGTAGGGGGGCGGAGGAATGGGAGGAATAAACTCGTCAAAGTCCAGCGTCTGGTGGAGGATGGTTCCATGGGGGGTCAGGCAGTCAGCATTCAAGGCGCGAGCTCTGTGAGGCATGAACTGAAACACAGAAGGCCACGTGAATGAGAGCAAATGTAAATGTGTTTTCAGTTATGCATGAAAATGTATATGTATCCTCTGTTTAAGACCGTATACGTCAAAACTGCACGTTAACATAATTGCAGTATTATACACTTACAGTACATGCAGGCAGATTAATGCAATCACAGTGTGTTACTGTTACTTGGGGTTAAGGTTTTTTTTGTCCCCATCTAGGTTTTCCCAAAGGGCTTTCACTCAGCTCGGCTTCTCACTCTACTAGCCAAAAACACCCTTATTTGTGTGAATAAATCTGTCTCAATAAAGGTTAATGCATGCTGGAAAATGGGAAATGAGTGTTATGCACCTACTTCTAAGCCTAGGTCACAGTCCGTATACTGTGTAATCTAATTACAATGCCATAACTAGGACCAGGACAAGGGTTAGCAAGCTATAGTATGACCCAAAGCAGACCAGGAAATGTCCCATTTATCTTGGCCTCCTCCTACTCACACTTTGGCAATGTCAAGAAATGACCGCACGGCTCATAAGCTGTGCGGCGGATACGTACGTATGACTATCTTTAAAAATTGATCTCTTACTGATATGTAATTGCTGAGCAGCCAGAATTGCCATTGTGCCTTTCAGCGGCGTTCTGCTATGAAGCATACATGACTGCACTTGGAAACCACGGCTAGTGTTCAGGACGAAGCCAGCGTGGCCATGCCAGGTTTCACTCTCGGCCAGAGACTTCATCAGCGGGAGATCCATTGTTTTGCAGGGGGTCAGCGTGAGGACATGTTATTATTCACAAGAAAAAAAGGCCGCCTCCTTGGAGATGTGGTGTAATGCCACAAATCCAGCATAATTCAGGCGGGGGGACTGGGTGAGGTGGGACGGGGAGGACTACTGTCTGCGCCGCTGATATTGATGGATTTCCTGGGCCGGTCCAAACAAAATGTCAAACACAACCCCCGCGGGTCTTTGAAGTGAGAACGAGCGGGACCACAATCAGTGAGCGATACGCGTTTACCTTCCCTGATGGCTGTGGTCCGCACTCTGTAAATAACGTCTAGAACAGAAAGGGCATCAGCAGGAAACAAAGATGCCCATAGTCGTCCCTCCCGTCGCACTCACCATCTGCAGCAAATCGGTGGAGACCATCTGCATACAGCACATAGCGGTGGCCAGCGCGCACACGATGGTGGAGATGACATTGAGGGCACACACACTAAACAGCAGCTCCTGAACAACAAGGGAGAGAGGAGAGAAGGGGTGAGATGGTCCAAAAGAGAGAGAGGGAGGAGAAATAATAGGGGGCAGTGGGGGGCGGGACAAAGGGAAGAGAAGGAGCGAGGCAAATGTAAGGCAGCGGCAGAGATGCCAGAGACGATAGAGCGAAGGGGGTAGAATGAAGGACAGAGCTTTTATTTTCTTTTATTTGAGCAGAATAGACTCTGAGCAAACTACGAGAGAGAGGGAAGGGGGGGGGGGGGAAGGGGATGTGGGGGGAGGATGAGCTAAAGACAGATGAAGGTGACACAAAGAGCAGTGACGTCATCAGAAAGTTAACTGGTTCAACAAATGCAGCGGTGGTGAAACGTCTGGCTTGAGTGAATGGGCCACACGTGGGACGCAGTGTCTACATGATTGTCGCTATAGGCATTCCATAAACAATTTGAAGGTGGTTTATTATAAACGTATTGTCTTCGAATGTACAGCATTACACAAATAACATGATATGTCTGTTTGGGTCACATGGTCGACGTGTGTGTCCTCATTAATATGAATAGGTAGGTGCTCTTATCCCTCATGAAAGCAAACCACCTCATAAAAGTTCAAGGTTAAGCTCAAGCACCGTTACACTGCATCATAGCAGAGCGGTTAACCGTAGAAAGACAAAGCAGTATTGAATTTGTCAGCAGAAAAAGATGTGCCTGCTGGTGAAATACTAGACCAACACATTGCATCCGGAAATTAGACTTGCATTATTTTGTTACACAATGAAACAGCATGCAGCAACACTTATTTCAATTCTTATCACACAACTTCAACGCTGTACACAAAAAAATAATGTGGTTTGAGAGAATCAACATATGAAATCTATTTAATTTCAAGGGAAAAACAAACAAAGGAAAAAAACAAAACATTTAAATAAACAAATAAGAAAATGCTTGATTGAGGAGGCTACATAGTGTAGACATTTCCACTGTGCTATTATGCATTTGAGGATTAAAGGCATATTCCACACATAGTCACAAGAGACCTGCGACCATATTCAATCTCCTTCATTATTCAACACCTTTGTTGCGTCACTGAATCTGAAATTAAGAAACAAACACTATAAAAACTAAAGCATCATTGTGGAGGACGAAAAGGGAACAGATTGAGGATGCTGCATGAATGATTCCATTTTTTGAATCGATTTCATGGGTGTATGAAACTGCCACAACGCTATTCCAAGTAAACTACTTTTGCCTTGAGGCAAAGGTATATGAATTCACGCTTGGAATTGATGTGTTCATCAAACCAAGCAATAACAAAGAATGTAAGTAGGTAAAATACAAATGGAAAACCTTTATTTTCTGATAATGATGAATATCAGTATACAGTGCATCTGAAAAGTATTCACAGTGATTCATTTTTCCCACATTTTGTTTTGTTACAGCATTATTCCAAAATGCAATACATTTTTTTTCTTCAAAATTCTACACACAATACCCCATAATAACAAAGTGATTTATTTAAAATAAAGAAGAAACGTAGCAAATCACATGTGCTGTGTATACCAAGTGAGTGTAGCCTATGAGCTCGCTCTGAATATATAATACCCTGTCCACTATACATACAATACAGTATATTCTACCGTGCATCGATCCAACATGCCTTATTTAACATTAAAACAAAAGTGTCTGTAGGTTGCTGAACAAAGGAACTGAATAATGTCTACTCTAATAAAGATGATCATTATTCTCTTAGTCTTAGAGAACAGATCCAAATCTGAGGAGATTTATGTTGTGGTAATGGATATGCTTTACCAATGCAAGAGGGTACATTTAATTGATTTCCCTGGTGACAGTCATGCACATGACCTAATAAATCCTGCCAAGATAAGCAGTGTAATAACGTCTCAAAGGAATCTGTTTAACATGCTTGCTCACAGGATATTTAGCCTTGTGGAGACACCTTGCCCCCAGCCATTCTCAGGCCTGGGACTTGGTTACATGGTGCACCTTTGCACAGGAAATCACAAATTATCACCATTTGCTCTCATTATCATTTCTCCTGACCCAAGGCAGTAACATGAAAATAAATAATACATCGGATGATTACATTGTCCAAAAGGAGTGAATTATAAATATCAATGAGTGACAGAAGAACACTGAAATGCAATTAATCTTTGTTTTAGGAATTGCTGTTTATCTGATGCATTTGAAACCAGCCAACTGTCTAATATCGGTATGCCCTGCCTTTGACTGGACATCTACCATTCACAATTTGTTCATTATTTTAGTGCAGGAGCAACTATATGGCAGCTGCAAGTTCATTATGATCCATTGACAGGCTAACAACTCTCTGGAATGACCGTTTACTCTGGAGACTGAGATATGACACCTCCCTCCCTTTAACATTAGACATAACTCAAAACATCTGACTTGCTTGGCACTTAATAAAGTTGTATAGCACCAATTCCCATGTCTTTTAAATGAGTTATGATCACAAATGACGAATGTGCTTGATCTCTCCTCTTTTCAAAACCATGCTTCATCCTAAAGACTCTGTTATTTGGTTATGAATGTTTTATCATCAATCAAATACATGAAATTAATGCATTTTGATTGCTGTTATCCACTAAAGCCTGGTATATCATTCTAGTAGACACTGTGAGTGGAGATAATCTGCAGAGATCATGAACTAGCTAACTATAGCAAGCCCATGCCAGATACACACTGCATACTAAGAGGCCTTTCTCTCAGGGAAAGACTAATACTGTTGCCACTCGCAACTTCCTGCACAATTAATCTAACCATGAGCATTTGCACTATTCATGTGTTCAGTGCTGTCACACTGCATGCAACAGAATTCAAGGACATTCATTTCAACATTTATTTTGGATTTTAAAATGTTAAAGTGCCATGATTGAAATAAGGTTGATGCAGCACAGTTTACAGACATATCATGTTGGCTGATGGGGCACATTTTAAATATAATTATACATTTTGGCAATTTTACAAAAAAGCACTGGATGGCAACAAAACATATTTGACCTATCTTGTCACTTTCCTAACAGCGAATCAAGTTAGAGCATGTTTAAAAAATGAACTAAAACTGAATATTCAGCTCAAAAAGGGAGAATATCTGTTCAAAATGAGAGTTTATACAAGACATTGGAATGAAATGACCAGTGAATGCAGTCATATCTTTGGCATGAATTAAATAGACTTGATAACATATGCTGTTCTCTTTTTTAGTTATGTTTGTTATAGCTGCAATCTGTCATTAATCTGCAATTATTTTGCTAAAAACCACAAATTCACTTCACACTTTTAGCTTGTTTAAAGGATATTTCAAAATAAGATTAAGTCACACAAAAGCAAGTCGCAGACAGCAGCTTTACAGTTTGCACATAATCTGGTAGATTTCCATGTTTGCTGAAAGCAGCACATGGTGACTCCACTAACAAACATCCCCTCACCCAACCCGAAGGGCGTTCTGCGAAGATTTGAACATCATTTGACTAATTCAGAATACCCCAATTGTGATTTATGCTGCTATGTTGTGTGTTGATTGTGACTAGCATGCTAATCTTAGTCTCCTCGGTCCTCTTCCCAAAAGCTTTTAATGGTTCCAAGAACACATTTTAAGACGAGAGGTGATTGTGCATTTGGTGCGGTGGCACCAAGGCTGTGGAACCCTCTCCCAATTGGACGGAGCAATATTATTAGGCAAGACACCATTGCATTATGGAGGAAAAATGTGAACATTTTTGCTCTACAATTTAGAGCATCGGGATGGCTGAAGTTGAAGGATCTCTTCAAAAATAGGAGTTTCGTTCCCATGGCAACATTAAACAAATGGCTTGCGCACTCTTCTGTCTTCTTTGAGATGTGGCAGACTAAAGAGAAGGATATTAAATTGTTTCCGAAATTGCGGAGTTTTGAACCACACCGGACAAGATCTAATGCTTTCGGCGATGATACAGTTAAGCCTAAGGCCGCTCACGGGAGAGAGAGGCCCGGACGAACTTTACGCTTGGCGTTTAATGAAGTTGCTTCACACAGCCAGAAAAAATACGTAACACGGCCACAGCGGCCAGAAGGCAAACAATACCAGACAAAGAACAAAAGACAATGTGCGCTCCCCGACGGCGCAGCACTGGACGTTCCAACAGCAGTCAAAGCTTACGCAACCGTTTTAAGATCACCGGTTCTGATCGCATACTTTCAGCAAATGTTGTCTTGATGTGGTGACACTGAAGGTGAACACAACACAACACAACACCAGCCACCCACCTTGAGGCGTAGCCGTATGGTATTGCAGTCCCTCAGCGGGTTGAGCTTCAGTGTCTCTCCCAGGTTGTTGCAGCTAGAGCCCTGCTGCTGCAGCTCACAGCACACACACACGCCGTCGCTGTCAAACTTGAGCTGTGGCACGGCAGGAGAGAACACACATACACACTCACGCATGCACGTCACATGCACGAAAATGCATACGAACACACACGCACACACATTCATGCACACACACACGCGCACACGTACACACACACGCATTCATGCACACACACACACACATTCATGCACACACACGCACACACACACACGCACACAGGCATTCATGTACACACACACACACGCACGCACGCATACACGTGCACACACACACACACGCATACACGTGCACACACACACACACACGCACACACACACAGATCAGACCTGGGCTTATACTGTAATATTGTTACTGTAATCAAAAACATAAAACATTAGATATTCACTATACAGTACTGTACACAAGGACCCTTTGTGTATGACCAGATATAATGCTTTATGATGGAAGACATGGGGTTATAAGGCACGGTTGGTTTAGTGTGGTACGAGTCTGATCAAACATCATGAAGACAGATCCAGGTGGACGGATGTGATGAGCTACTGTATGATAAGAGAGAGACGTGCAGTGCCAGCTATGTGACCCAGATTGAGAGAAAGCAGGACATGAACCCAACAAGTATGGGTTAATTACTTTGGGGAGAAGATATGGAACATACATATTTCAGTCACGACTTCGGGAGGGTCTCCAAGGAGTTACATAAAGCAGTAAACCTGCGCTACAAGGCTGGTCTCACTTCTGCCAAGGAAGTTGAGAAGGTGTTCAAAAGCAGATTTTACTGTTATGTGTAAGCGGTAGGGTCGTGTACACTCTTCTTTCTGGAGGAGGTAGGAACCTTTGGCCCATTGAATCTGTTTACAACCAGCATAGAATATCAGTATGAGGCTGGTACTGTAAGGCATTAATGTGTTTATTTATTCGTTTTTTTCATATTGTAAGATGAATTTCATTTTGAAGTGGCCTGACTGGCATCCTCTCTTGAATAGCATTAAAATATGGTTAAAAGTATAATTAGCAAATAGGTGAAAAACTGTTTAATGTGTGTCAGCTAATGTCTTTGAAATAACTATTTTTATATACCAATTTAGTCCATTTTAGGTTTGTTGTTGACTTGTCTGCAATCATCAAGCCTGCTACATTGCCTGTTCATTTCAATTAAACAATATGCAGTATATATATTTATTTGCATACTCACAAGTTAGCATGTTAGCCCAGGTGAAACATCCAATGCATTTTCATTTATTTTTTAGTAGCCTACTTTAGTAGTAGTCATGGTAAAAATCATACTATGACATGTTATAGAATAGATTATCAATACTAAAGGACCTACAAACAATCAAAACCAAATATATCTAAATTGTATGTACATTCAAATTGTTTTTTTTAAATTCCTTTACAAGTAGTACAGCGTTTTGTAAGCACCTCCTCGGGAACTCCCAAGCAGACATATTGTATGACATCGACATCAATGTGACATGAACATGAGGAAAGAAGAATGGAAACCCTGCACCACAGGAGAGAAACTATAGCTTAAACGCTCTGTTGGAGAATGATTATGTTTTCCTAATAATTAAATAATTTGGGTATTCTGTCAGACAGACAGTATAGTGAGCCCTGATATTAATATGCCTGTGACAGGATGGTCGGTGCTCTCTGACACTAGATACAGCACTAGATGGGAGAGATGTTTTTATAGACACAATGATTCACCAGGAACTATATTTTCAAGGTTTCTCCAAAACCACACAACCCCATGGATTTGACAAATAGGGACAAATCAGCCAGTAAGATAACGAACAAATATAAACTAAACTGCATGTATCTGTCCATAAAAACAAAACAAAAAACTGCTGGAAAAAACAAACCCTTCTAGAACCCAATGTAACAGGACTCCTAATTTGCCATTATAAACAAATACATGCACTGTGGAAGTATCTGTTTAAATTGAGCTATCAACATGCACAGATACTGCCAACAATTAAGCAATTTATCAAGGCAGCAAATGCTATGGAGGAAACCATTCTTACCGCTGCTGTCAGAGCCACCTTAGTCTTTGCATGGCCGTTCATCTACATTAGCGTGACAGCATAAATGAAACTCATGGGTGACATGAGTGATTAGTTGTGATAACAGGCTGTCCTAGGTCATGGGGTACCTGACAGCACTGTGGAAGGAGCGATGTGTTTGTGTAGGTTCTGGGGGACTCACCAGCTGACAGTCTTCCAGAGAGTTGACCAGCTGTGCGTTCTGACAGGACAGAATAGAGCCGGCCAAGTTGAGCATCACACACACTGCAGACAGCAGCATGAAAAAGGTTATCTGAAAAACAGAGAGAAAAGTAGATGCAGAAATAGATCCTACAGTTTGCTTGTAAGCGTTCATTTGGCATTTGATAGCAATGCAAGACTCCTTTTTGACACAGAAAGCACAGAAACGGATGCAGATCGAAGTAAAGTGGGGTTTAACTTTTGTTAAACTTTTGTTTCTTACTTATCTTACAATAAAAATAAATGTTGGAATTCGGCAAAAATACATCCATTGTCCACAGACTGAAGACAAATCAGTATTATCACTTGCTATTCATGTTTTCACAATGGACAGTCTGCAACCTGCCAACAGTGAATAAGGGGTTCATTTATGGCCAAAGTCAGTGTGAGGATTTAATGTTGAGATAAAGATCAGGTCATTAGTTTTACAAAGCATATATTCCGTTAAAATGACCTATGCCTTGCCTACAGACCTGTATCTGTAGGCAAATAGAACAATACCAGTGACCAACAACATAACTCCATTCATCCAATAATCCATCTATTCATCCATTTATCTATTTATGGGTCACTTATCCGGTTAGGGTCGCAGTGGCAACGCAGCATACAGAAAAACCAAAGAACACATTTCCTTGTCAGCTACTACTGCCATTGACCCCTGAGGGATCCCTAGGCAGTAGGCACTCTCAGACTTGTTAAAAGGCATAAGCCATCACCAACATGTTCTGGACCTGGCCTGGATTCTCTGTCTAAACAGCCATTCATAAAGAGGATACCTCCAAAAGGGCTTTGGCCTGGAAGGACAGCCTCCTCAACAGCCTCCTCCCAAATGATATAGTCCCACCAGATCCGGTAGTCCCTTGCTCTGACAGGGATAGCAAGCCCAGACACACTGCAGCGTAATGTCACCTCGGAAACATTTGTCACCCAAACTGAAGCGAGAGCCTTATTTTGTGGCTGCACAATTCAAAATTGTATTGAGTGCACCCTCCGGTGAGACGGGCTAGAAACGTTTTTTTCCATAGTATTGAGAGCCCTATTATGTCTTTGCAGTGACTGTAATACATTACTTTGCTTGACAAGGTAACAGCTCGGGTGCCGCTAACTTCATTTACAGACCAAGAGTGTGATGGTCATTATGTAAAATCCAATCTCCTCCTAATCCCTATACCTCTCCCAATCCCGCACACGCACACACACGCACGCACACGCAAACACACCTCTCACACACACACACGCACGCTACTTTCCTGGCCGATAGATCTGTTGCTTTAGATATTTGCTCTAGTGCAATGTACTGTTAGAGAGGTTTATATTATTCCTTCCATCTTTTCCTCCTCAGCCTTATCAGCTTCCCTTTTTCTAGTTGACAGAATCAACCGGCGATACCGGTCCAATTCAGAAGAAGGTCAGCGTGGACCCTACCTTGTGGGTGCTTTAAATGACAGTTGTAGTGCAACTAAAATCAACAGGGGGCAACTCACCTTCCCTTCCCAGAAGGTAGGTAAGGTATTCTGTAGGGCCCAGCAATGTGTATTACACTGAATCTTGACCTAACGAGTGAGTGATGGTGATCAGATAACATAATTGAACAGTTCATGTAAACAATCACTGTTATTCTTTTGTCTCCCTTTATCTCATAACATAAACGCTTGCATGCAAACAACTGTTTGCCGGGGTGTTGTGAATTCAGAAGCTTTTTCCATAAACACCTTCAGTTCATTGAACAATCAACGTGTTAAGGTGAGAATCAGGCAGATTGGCAATATGTAAGAGGAATCCCTGGCACACTGAAGGACACAGGGGGCAATAAAATGCTGCTGAGCAGACGCAGATGGAGAAGGGGACAATGGGGCGGATGGGGGTGGAGGAGGAACTTGCAGTGGGTTGCAGTCAACAGATGGAGCGATAACTTTAAGTGCTTTTTACCAAGGCAGAACATTTAAAGATGGCGGGGCCGATGGGTGGGCTTCATTTTACTCCCAGTGGACGAACATGAAAGGAGAAAGGGAAGGGAAGTGAGAAAGAGTCATTGATAATCAGGCAAGAAAAGAAAAAGGCAAAGTCAATGTTTGGGAAAGCAACAACAACAACAGCTGAAATTACCTTTCCGACATATGGTTTCATAAAATCACAAGTATAAAGCCTTAGAAGATACAGACATATGTTTTTAAGGATAAGGAAATTAAGGAGGAATGGAATATTGCCAAGGACAATTTGTCTCTGCAAAATATTCAAATAGCTTCACCTGTGACCTGCTATTTTTATGCAATACTTTATAGCCTATATATTCCAACGCCTGAATGCGTTTCAGTAACATTATGCAAATCGACCTGGCGTTAAACAGTTCTATATAGTTCAAATATAATATTTACGTGGATTAGTTGCTAAATGTGTACGTGCACGTATATTGCACAGAGTGCAATATAGAAGGACATCAAGATTTAAGGCTGGAATCCACCATGTTACTGTATAGCTAGCCAACACACATTGTATGAGGTGGATGCACCCTGTGTGTCGAAAGAACAGAAACCCCACTGAACCATAATACAGGACCATTTGCATGGTGAAGAGGGCAAAGATGTATGGCATATTTAGGGCATGTGTTGTTCTCTGTCCCATTTATCTAAATATAAGGTAAGACTGACTAATTCATACATTTTGGCTTGGTAAATGTAATACATAAAAGGCTGCATGTGTACTTAAAACATCATTTTTATACCCTGTGGTTTGAACTTCCTCCTCCCATATTAATAGGTTTCACTGCGCTCCAGTTGACATATTAATTGTTTTCTGTGTTTGCCTATGGCCCTTAAAAGACAGCAGACCATTTCTACCATTCACAAGAGACAGAATATGCCAAGCAGGCAAGTCAGCGCTCTGCTCTGCTGGCTGCCGTTGGCTTCGTGGATTCCAGCCTTTAGGTGATTGGTATTACATGCCAAATGTGGCAGTGATAGTCAGCACTTTCTATTTACTATTCTACACAAGCAATCTACCACAAGCCATGCTAGGGGAGAGAATGGCACAGCAGCCACACGTTACATTGTAATGAATTCGCCATCTCAAACAACAGCTGCACTCTCAACAGCAGAGAAAACCATTCCTCAATATATGAAACACATTTTTTTTGTGCGTTTCAATAACTGCTCACAGAAATCTGTGTCAGATTCCACATTTATCCACAGATTTATCTCAATCACAGACTACAACCAAAAGCAAACAGCCATTACCCCCGACAAAGCCGTTCCACGTTTATTGGGTCTAGATGACTACATCAATCAAACGGCTTCCAACCCTTGCAACCCACAGCAGCGAAGCAAAAATCGCACAATAAATCGAAGCGGTGTTCCCGATGGTCCCCACAGTTCCCCGTGTGTCACCTCGGGGCCCTGTGTTGTCTCTCTGCTGAGCCGTTTGTCAGGCCAGTCCCACTCCAACGCATTCTCATTAGCATGTGGGATCGCACGGTGCCATTTAACAGCCAGTCATTAATTACTGGTGAGATGTCCCCTGCATGCCAAGGAGGTCCAAACCACACCTGCGGTATATCACATGAATACAAGCAGCACACAGTATGCAATATTGTAGCAATATTGTAGCTGTAGAAAGCAGAGGGAAATATGTCACTGTATCTCTGTTGCACTCCTTGTCTGTCTTACACTATAGGAGCCCCAGTATACCAATTATATAGCCTACTAGCTCCCTGTTTGTGTTTGAAACCCAATTGTTTATGTATCTATCGGCAGGTGCAGTGAATAGCGTGATTGTAAAAAAAGATGTCTCCTGCTCCAAAACACCTGATTTAAATTAATGGGTCGTTATCAGGCTTCTGCAAAGACAAGATAATTCATTCATTCATTAGAATCAGGTGTGTTGGAGCAGGAAGACATCTAAAACATGCACGGCAGTAGCTCTCCAGGACCAGGATTGGGGACCCCTGGTGTAGGGGATGGAGTAGAGAAGAGTGCCAGCTAATCAGCACTAAGGATGAGGGAGGGGCATGCACTCTGAGTCTGAAACACAGACAATAGCTGCTTGTAACACTGGTTTCAACCACAAGGGTGCTTCCAGGAAAACATAGAAACTTCACTGCAGATAACAATTGGCCTCTATAACACCATCATTCCCATGAAGTACTGTATGCCACGTCGCAATATATAAGTCAGGATTGTTGTGTAGTGGTTGAGGTTAAAACATTTGGCTTTGGACTTTCCACTTCCGAAGCCATTTGTTACCTCTGTTTATTAAAAGAAATATGAGTCACGCAAGCTGGTGGAAAAGCTCTTTTGTCTCTGTCAGTGCTGTAGAGTACAAAGAGCTCTGTGGGCGCCTGTCTTTCGACACCATCTCTGTGAACCATGGTAATTATACTGCTGAGCAAGCATATACACACACACTGGGTATATACACCTGAGACAGCCCGTCACATTAAGCACCTTTAAATGTGCAGATACTTGACACAGGGACAATATATAGAACATTTGACTAGAGAGACAGACTGTGTAGCTGACAAACTTACAGACTGTGTAG
Organism: Amblyopsis hoosieri; assembly: GCA_027564755.1. Taxonomy (NCBI): domain Eukaryota; kingdom Metazoa; phylum Chordata; class Actinopteri; order Percopsiformes; family Amblyopsidae; genus Amblyopsis; species Amblyopsis hoosieri. The sequence goes on from JAODUE010017283.1 coordinate 24,093, forward strand.
CTGGCAAACATACAAAAGAAGAAGAATCTGGACAGCAGGGATTTCTACCACGCTTGGTTTGAGACAATTTCAAATTGGGACTGGAGTCGAGGGCGGTTACATTGATGACCCAGCCCAGTGCCACTCTTTGAGGTTTTAATTCATTGTAAAAGATACATGTTTTTAGGGGAGTTTGTCTCTGTCCAGTTAGAGGTGAAAGCCAAGAATGGGAAGGCTATGGAAGGAAAGAAGATATAAAAAAGAAAATATAAATGTCCTTGTGTACAAAAGACAAGATGCTTGAAAAATGGCATATACTGTATATACAATATATATATATATTATTGGTGTAAGAAAATATCGATACACCCAATATCGCGATATTTCATATTGTATCAATTCTCTAAATCACGGTATTGATAAAAAAAAGGAAAGATGCTTGTTACCAGATTTAACTTGAAGCATATTTCCATTTGCAGTCCCTGAGCAAGTTTACATACGTGTTTCTGTTATTTTTTGCAGCGGTGCCACACATTAGCATTGCTATGACAGTTTTCCACAAATTAGAAATCCCAATATATTGCCTTGCTTACAGTATCTCAATATATTGCATTGTTGCCCCTGTATCATATCACCAGATTCTTGCCAATACACAGCTCTAATAAAGGGTAAAGGTGATTTTATTGTCACATACACATACAGAGAAATTTGCTTTCTTCATTTAACCCATCAGTGGCCAGTGGGCAGCCCCAGAGACCAACTCCAGATCAAGGTTAGTGTCATTGGTCACATGGCACTGACTGGAAAGCGAACCTAACATGTTTTTTGGATAGTGGGGGAAACCGGAGCACCCAGAGGAAACCCACACAGACACGTGAAGAACATGCAAACTCCACACAGAAAGGCCGGGACGGTTCAAACCTGAGACCTTCTTGCTGTGAGGCCACAGTGTGAGGCCGCAGTGTGAGGTCACTGAGTCACTGTGTTGCCCGGTATCACAGACAGCCCGGTAATATACGGTGTATATA
>JAODUE010017300.1:0-17884 GCA_027564755.1 Amblyopsis hoosieri
TATATATATTCAAATTGCCTACCAAGCACTTCCTGGAACTTTGTGCCATAGGTTTAGCTTCTCCATGAACCATGTGACCATGTGATTTTGATCTTCCGTTGGCGTAACTCTGTTCTTTCCATGGCTCTGGCCTAACCAAAGTGCAGTGTAAATGCAGAGCTGTGTTCTGCAGGGTCCTGGGGATTGGCTCGGCTTCTGGTGTCTGCTGAACACCAGACACGACATCTCCTACTGTTCGTACAGTACGGTAACCGCACATGCTCACTACGCCATGCACATTTTTTATTGTACTATTTTGCATGTGTAGATGTTTAAAAAAACATGTATTTGACAGTTATTATTTACAAGCAGTTTTAGTGTTTGATAGTGTTTGGACTGTTGGTTATGGCAATAGTAAAATAATTGTAATAATACTACTACTAATAATGTAATCCATCGTCTGACTTGTCACTGTATTTATTGGTTATTTATTAAATGGTAAATGGACTGCTTTTATATAGAGAGAGGTTTGGTGGTTGTTATTAATGATCTATGTTTGTGTTATGTGTTTTATGTTATATTGTTGTTGTGTTGATGCTGTTGCCTGTCTTGGCCAGGACACACCTGAAAAAGAGATGTTATCTCAGCGTGTCTTTTCTGGTTAAATAAAGGTTACATAAATAAAAAATAATAATAATCAACTTTATTTATTTATGTAGCACTTTTCAAAACGTAATCAATAATACAACTGAGTAGTAAAAGTAGAAATGTCTTGCAGATCAAAGTTTTACTGCATACAGTGTATCTTTGTATACTGTGCAGACTCAAGAGTATTCTGAGCTATCAGCCACTCCCATCACACGCAATTTTCTCTGTGTTTGCACGTTACGTTACGGTTTATGTGTTGATTTAAGGCAAACCTCAAACTATCCAAGTAAAAAAACCAGCTCAGCTCATATTAGCTGCCGATATTGTCTGTGTGGGGAAAAACAAGAGTAGATCCAAGCCATTCTAGGTGTCACAACAACGTATTTATTGAGAGTAAAAGCTATATCTCTAGCAATTTCGTCACCGCATCGTAACAATCGACCAGCTGTTTCGTCATTACTGTAGCTGTTGAGGCAGCTCACATCCACCATTTGAACCATCAGAAATAGGCGATAATGCTTTAATGCCATTTTTCTGAGAATATCCCAAAGATCACGGGACGCATATGCGATTGAACGTGCCTAAATTACATTCATCCCACCCACCCATCGACTGAAAATCCTGGTAAATGTTATTACGCCCACCCTAACACCCTCTCTCTCTCTCACACCACAAAGACAGCGTGTCAACTGTGCTGCTGTATTGATGGAGCCGAAGGTCTATGGAGACCTCTAATTTTCTGAGTGAACGGCTCCACAAAGAGCTAATGACATGATAACTCTGACTGGCAGACATTAGGGAGGCCATGCGACAACTGTTGCGATCACTTGAGGTGAGGGATAGGCCCTCTGTGCGTTTTGCTCACGCAAACAAACTCTGTAAACACAAGTAGCCTTTACTGTAGCACTGGCTGGGCTGTCAAGCTAGGTGAAAGCTATAGGGAAGAACTGAATGTGGTTAAGGTACCTTCAAGTCTTAACTAAGTTCTGTTCAGACGAAGGGAACATGATAAGGACAGAAGGTCATGAGGAGGTGATGAAATAAAATGTTATTGGTGCATATATACCATTGTTAAGGTACCTTAAGCAAACTAAAAAACAAATCACTTCTCGCTTCTCTAATAATAATAATAATAATAATAATAACAAATGTACAATGCACACAATGATGTACATTTAATTAAAGCGTGAATAATGCACTAGTATGATACATGTGTTTGTGAAACTTGGACCTGGAGTCGCTGAAGACAAACTTTCAATTGTTTCTCTAGCTTGTCCTTCTGAGACTTTCCTGACACAGGCGCTATCTTCAATTCGGCACCAAGGCAGGGATATCATCCATGTTTACCTACGTGAGCTGCTCTGCTTGGGGGGGCGTAGGAGGCAGAGTTGCGTGCCGCGCAAGATTGAAATATGCCAAGGCAGTTTTTTTTTCCCGAGCTTCTCCCTCACTCAGTCACTCAAGTCGCATGCAACCCCCCCCCCGACCCCCCCCCCCCCCCAAAACCTGTTTAGGTTCACCTGTAAATGTATCTGTTAGTCCCCGTGTTTGCCTGGGCTTAGCCGCAGATTGCTTTTCCCCCCGGCCCTAACTCAGTGTCTGCAGCATATGGCCATTGTGACGGAGGGTAAGAGGAAATGACAGGCCATTTGAAGATGCTCTAGTTGCCGCATCGTGAATAATGCAGAGGATGCGCAGAGCAGGTTCTCGGTGGAAGCTTCAAAGTTTATCGGCCTCCTACTCCTCCCTTCCCCCCATCTCCCCTTTAGAGAGAGAGAGAGAGAGAGAGAGAGAGAGAGAGAGAGAGAGAGAGAGAGAGAGAGAGAGAGAGAGAGAGAGAGTGAAATAAAGAAAACAGGGCACCGGGAGGAGATTAGGCCACAGGCGGGGGCACCTGGTCAAACTCAATTAAACGCAACTTGGATAATTCCGGCCTCTCGTTGTTCCATTTGGTTTTATGAGGGAAAAATACGCCGTGATATCACAACGGAAAGAGGATGCAGCCGGTGAATTATTAAGCAGGGGCGGGGGGGCGACTGTGTCTGTGTGGGACGAGGTTGTTGTGGCATGCAAATGACCAGAATGCGGCACCGTGCATGCCTGCCGAACACAAACGTTGTTTTTGTCAGTTGGGGGGGGGGTGGTAGTCTTAATGAACTCAGACAGGAAATACAGGCTGCACCTTACTCATAATTTTACTTAATTCAACTGAAGGAAAACATTCATTAAATTATCGTGGGACAGAGCTTTAAAAAAATAACGCGTTGGTGGTTTTTGAAGGTCTTATTGATATATGGCTTTGTAACACTCTGTGATTTCACATTTAATGAACAAGGATGAGCTCACCACACAGGTCTCCCCCTTCCCCACCTTCCACCAGAACATCAGGTTTCTCTGACTCTCTCCCAGCCCGTTTACGGTTAAAAACTGCGCATTCACAAACGCTCCCGGTCGGGCTGCAGGTGTTGTTGCGTGCGTGTAAGTGATTCCCATGTCTACACGCTAAACAAACAGCGACGCCACCTATACATAGTGTGCGGGGCTGAGCCAGACTCGACTAATGATGATAAACCTATATAAGAGTAGAAAGCGCCACTAATTAGGCCTACGTCGATTATGGCTCATTAAAGCTGATGCTGTGCTGACATGTTTTCGCCAGTCATCACCGAGGAGGCCCTCAGTGCATCATCATCTAATTACTTTAATTCATCACTATAAAACGCCCCAGACATGAAGATGTTCGCCTTGGACTTCCCAGTACGGTGATGGGGTTGTTATTGCACAGGGTGGAACGCTCTCTTTATTTGGTATATTGTATTTTGACTCAAAGACACATTTCAAACATCTTGCTCAATGGAATTTGCTCACAAGCTGTGTTCCTACTACTGGGTTAGGCTAAATACCAAAGTGCACAAAACATGGTCGAGCAAACGTTTGTTGGGCTGGAATGAGGGTGCTTTGTAGAGCGATAAGCCTCCAGAAAATATGGAACGGCTTTCTGGATACAAATAAAAATAGAGGGTTTTCTTTTGTATGTTAACACCTCCATGCTACATTGCACAGCCATGAAAATCATTAGCTGTTGGTTGTCTGAAGTGAATAAAAGGTTTTTATGTCATAATGTCACGAGAGGCTATTACAAGAAAACAGACAGTTGAACCCTGCGTTCAGGATGGTGGAACGTTTGCTACAAGTTCAATGAACATGAACGACGGAAGGTTACAAAACAGGGAGGAGATGTCCATATAGAGAGCCAAAGTCACTTCTGCTTATGGGACCTTTGTTTGGAAGATGTATGGTAGTCAACGGCAACAAAAACATAATTTTTAGATCCCATTTGAATTTTGACATGAAGTATGATGATGTGTGTCTATATAAAAGATAATTGTTGCAGTCAAGAACGTTGCAGTTTGTTGTGAAACTCTAAAGTGATCTTTAGTTTAGTTGTAACCGCTCAGTGAGCTACAGCTTTCATCTCACACAACACACGTCGCCAAAACAACGAAAACGTCACGACACTTAACGTGACACGGGGTTTGTAGTCTTACTAATTACATATCTTCACAGTGTGGTACGTCAACAAATGCACGACAAACTGAGACTTTATTGACTCGAAGAATTTTCTTTTAAATTGTCAAACAGCATATGTGTGCCTCGTGTCACAAAGCAAACGGGATGTAAACATCATTTTATACTCGCCGTTGACTACCATACATATGCTTTCCAAACTAAGGTCCCATAACGCAGAAGAGACCGGCTCTCTATATATGTTATATATTTGGATCGCCGCTTTTCAAATCCGACAGAAACTGCGTCAACTGTCTGTTTTCCTGTAATAGCCTACTATGCTGTCCTGTCCAACCTAGTTACAGTAACTAGGTTGGACAGGTGAAAGGGGATGGTCAATTGTGTTTTCTTATATTCACATAACCCACCCCCTTCTCTTATCAGCCTCTGTTAATCCCAGCTGGGCTTGGTGTTTTCCCACATGGCTGGGCTCGTGTGTTACAGTAGTTGTAGTCATTTTGAAGTACTCCAGCTATGGATTGTCTCTCTTGAATGACATTACAGTCTCAATTACAGAATGCCTTTGTGGATAATATAATCAAGTACGTTCAGCTGCAGTATATTACATCACAGGCCGTTTCCCTGGATACAGTTGACTAGTCTTCACTTCATCTTCATCTTCATCTGACGTTTATGTTCATTTTTCCTCAGATTCGCTGCTTGTGTAACGTTTATTTCTTTTTTGCTCTACATGTACAGTATATACTTGTTGTTCCCCAGGCACTCAAGGAGAAACTGCACTCAATTGCAAGTGCATTCTCACAGACACACACACGCGCATAAGTACAGTCCAACACGCACGCACACACACACATGCACACACACACACACACACGCACACGCACAAACACACACACGCACACGCACAAACACACGCACACGCACAAACACACACACACACGCGCATAAGTACAGTCCAACACGCACGCACACACACACATGCACACACACACGCACACGCACAAACACACGCACAATCACACACACGCACACGCACAAACACACGCACAAACACACGCACACGCACAAACACACGCGCATAAGTACAGTCCAACACGCACGCACACGCAAACACACACGCACACGCAGAGCCGGCCCAAGCCTTAAAGGGGCCCTAAGCACCGCCTCTGCAATGCCAAAAATATCCACTATTGTAGATGCTTCATCATTCACACATCAACTGTAAATCTAACACATCCATTACTAATGTCAGGGCTCCCACAAGTCAAATGCAAAATCACCTGACTTTTCATTAACTTTCATTTTGATGTCCGTGTAAAAGGGATAGGCAGAATGACAGCAATAAAAAACAGAATATTAGTGTGATAATATTTGACATAGGTACTACACAGGTAAACAATGGTTAAATTAGGTTTTGTAAGGAGGGGAAATCTCCCCCCCCCCCCCACAGACACTTTTGAACATCAAACATTCAATTTCCTGCAGTCTGGTCAATTTCAAAGCATCAACTTGTGCCTTTTCTCCATCAAATTATGGTGAAAAGCAAAACGCTGAATTTAGGTATCAGGTGACAAAATATAATGCAGGGGTGGTACAGGGGCCCTATAAGCAGTCGCTTATTTCGCTTATGCGTTTGGCAGGCCCTGCACACATATACACACACATGGTAAAACATGGTTGCCGCTTCACCCCCTTAGATCTCCCCCTTCCCTCCTCTTCTCTGTTTCAAAGGGAGAAGGCAGCGTTCTGACTGAGCCCCCCCAACCCTACAGCCTCTGACAGCCATCCTGGAGAGGGGCCCAGCCGATGCTAGGCTGTGGAGAACGACCAGCTCTGTCTCTCACGCCGGTCGTGTACCGAAGTAAATATTCGCCCGCCTGCTTAAATATTCCAGGACTGATCCCACGGAGGAGTAAAGGAGTAAAGCTCATATTCCGACTTATTTCTTCAGCCGTCGGCTCAGAAAATACCCTCCAGAGAAATGACCGCAGGCTTGCCAAGTGAAAACGATCGCGGTCGAGCTAACCTGGTTAACCTGTCACACACACATACTGTACAGTTTGGCAGGTCAGAGCATTAACGCCACACATGCACACGTTTGGCTAATGCATGAGAACAAATGGAAATATTTCCTCCTTTTTTTTCTAACAGTTTTAGGCCCAAGGATTCAAAGAGGCATTAAAAGCCCTTTTTGATTAGAGAAATCAAATCCAGTAGATAAGATTAAAGCAGTCTTATTGCCGTTCGTAAGCCATAAGCATTGTACAAAATAATTGCATGATAAATTATTGCAGACACCTGTGTTGCACATTGTGCCAAAAGGCTATTGCAGAAAATGATTTCTTTAACAGGGAGCCAGGAGGTCAAACTCTATTAGTGGTGTTCCAGCAGACAGTCTGAGGGAAAGTGTGTTTCTCATCTCTCCATGAGACTTTTTTTTTGTCAGGACATTTTGTTGATGATGCATGGATATGATAAGAATTGAGTGAAGAGTCTGTAGCCCCCGAGTGCCTTCCAATCCTTGTCTCTTTTGGGCCAACACGAGTAATCAGCCCAGCTCTAGATTGAGCCACTGATAGTTGAGGGACCCTGATTGCTCCTAAGTGTCCCTGAGCTCGAGGCATTTAAGACACGTTCTCCTGATTTGATTGACGGTTAGTCTGGTCTTTTAGCAGCCATCAGCACTGGCTTTCCAATCAGATGTCTCTGGTTGAATTTGAGCCCATGTCCTTTATTAGGGGACAGAATGCAATTCTCTGAGGTCTGGAACTAAGTACCCAAGTTTGGGGAAAAATAAACTGTCAAAGTGTAAGTGATAAAAATAAAGTTAAAAAATAAAGTTTGTATATTCATTATTTTTTTGTGTTTTTGTTTGAATCAAGTTCCTCTAATTAAATGTAAATGTAATTTACTGTATTTTATGTAGGGTTAGCTTCCTTGTTCAAATTATATTTTCTCTAGGTCCATATCTCTCCACTCAATTAGGCATTCTTTCATTTGTGAAAAGTTGCAACTACTTTACAAAACTCTTCCCCTCTACTATGAATTATCTGATCTTTCTGTTTGTGTGTAGAGGACAATGCAACTGCAACTAACAATGCAATGTAACCTGGGAAAGCTGTTTGCTGCCTTCGCAGTTCCTTCCAACTTTTATGATTGGCCGTTAACAATGTGCTGGCTAAAATCACGACTGTCGCCTCATAATTCACATTTTCAGATGTTCCTCGTTTGCAATATTGAAAGTACATGAAGCTATGTAAATACTTATGTAAATATAGTAAGCAGACAACATATTTACATACCCAAGTGAAGATTCATAACATGCTCATTGCAAGGCGTTGCATCACACTGAATTACTGTACAATGCTGTCAATTGTTTTCATAAACATCTGAGAGCTGTCAGGACTGGCTACATCTAGTGTGCTACAGTATGTGCTCTATTTGGATTGTGCATTGTCACTGCCACTGTGGCTGGATGAACTAATGAGGTTTAGCACATTCCAATTAGCATTGTGGTTAGTTCGAAATGCAGACAATCACAGTATTGTGTTTTAGCAGGTGTACTACATCCAAGATGTCAGCCTTTGTTATTGTGTAAAAAGAATACCGTCTGAGCCTTAAGTTTTACTTAAAATAGAATTATATTTCAGAGCTGATGGAACATGCATTGTTAAGTTGAAAGCTGCAATCCGTCATTAGTTAATAATTTGAAGATGCTCAATATACAGACCACTGGAGACTCCATAGAAACAACATTCCATATTACATTATACAACTTAAAGGGAAATTCCGTTTTGCCCCATCTCTTCCAAATGTGGCGACCGCAATCTATTCTAATTACTCACTTGCTGCAGTGTCTACGAAGTAATCTAACTCCTTGTTTCTCATTCTCCCATCACAGTAGATTGTAGTGGCTTGTAATGGACCATGTCCTGTAATGGACCATAATGCACTGCTACACAAAAGGAAGGGGATAATGACTGAATCTGTCATCAGAACAATCATGTCCTGGGATACTTTTTTCTTTTTCTTTTCTTTAAGGTTGGCATTAGACTTTAAAGAAGCATATGCTACTGCGCTAGAGAGACTTACTGTTTGGCTATGTATATTATAATGGAGTCTCAACTGCAGAGATTGTCTACTAAAGTGCCAACTGAATTATTTGATTACATTTGGTCACAAATGTTCACCCGAGCTGGAAGAGAAGGTAAAATTAGGAGCAGGTCAAAAATGGGCATAATTATCCTTCAATGACAGCTACCCAACAGCAAAAATAAATGGAAACAGTATGTAGAAATTATTGTTAACAGCGAGCTGAATTTGTACACCGTTACCATAACAACATACCAAACTACATACAGATGATGACACAGACAAGCAGCATTGGATGACTGACCCAAATTTCTAAAAGGCAGACTGAAATGTCGTACATTACATGTGCACACACACACACCCACACACACAACTGTACATTACATGTGCACACACACACACCCACACACACAACTGTACATTACATGTGCACACATGCACAACTGTACATTACATGTGCACACACACACAACTGTACATTACATGTGCACACACGCACACCCACACACACAATTGAGGAACCCCTGGATAATATGCAAAAATACTTCCTCAGAAGGCCAACAGGGTGCGAAACAATCGTCACACGCATGGCACCTGTCAAGCGCGCTGCCTGTAGTACAAAGCATCACCCAGAAGAGATGGGATACATCTCTCCCCCCCCCCCATCTCCCACATCCTCTCTGAGCTTTGCCGCCCCTAACCCCACCACCCCCGCACCAATCCGGTTTCACAAGTTCTTTACATTACGTTTTACAAAAGATATATATTTTGTGTTTGTCACCGACTGTAAGCAAACTGTGTGAATGGTATTTGAGATGCATCTGTCTCTTTCTTCCTCTGAAGCCGATCTAACCTGTTTTACCTCGATGAGATAGATGAGCTACATTAGTGCCGCGATGTCTGATGTTGCAAGGACTGAAATACGTTCCCTGGTGCTGGTGGTCTTTTAAGGAACTGGATGTCCTTTTTATTTTTCAGAAAAAAGGATAGAAACATCTGTTGCGCAATTCTGCCTCTTCAAAATAAATAAGAATACATATTTGATTTACATGTTGACATCCAATTGTAACAGAACGTGTTTCGGCTGGATGAAAACAAATAACAATCTGCACAATATCATTATCATACAGTACAGTGGTTCATTTGCCAACAATAACAAATTGTGGCCATTGGAGATCTTGTCCTGCCGACAATATTTCTCAATAATATGCTGGACAACAGAAGCATTTACATAACCTCTCCCAGCTAATTACTGTCGCTGCTTCTCAGAGTCTAGTTTGCATGAATCTGGCAAGAAAGCACAACAAGGACTGATCCCTCGGTGAAGCTATCATGAAGTGTTGTCAGGCGCCTTAATACAAGAAGAGAACAACACGTTCTCTGTAAAAGCTGAATCCTGATATTTTACATTTCAAAAATCATACATTGGTCTTGGCAATATAAAAGCTGAAGAAGAACACACTCAGACAAACACCACAATGTAACATTTGGAGATTAGAAGAAATTATACGTTCCTGTATCATCGAGAGCAGACATCAAACTACCGATAGAGTGTTTTCAGTTTTTTGCGCAACTTCGTTTTTGAAACCAATTCCTCGGCTTGAGCATGTGGTTGAACTTGCTGTGCAGTTTTGTTTTCCATATACTGTGAGTGGTATGACTGACTGATGTTGTTTATTTAATGTCTGTGAAAACCATTCACAACAAACCCCCCCCCTTCCTCCCCATTCCCCATTCCATCAGAAGATATTCACTAGCGATTAGCCGCCGGGGACGGAGCACTTTGGGAGAAACATATGTTTTCATTTAGCAGAAACAGAGCAAAGGAATGCGTCAAAGCTAGAGTGGTGGGCTCATAACCCATCGCTGGAATGAAAAGAACAGACATCTTCCCCTAAAAACTCTCCACCAACACGTAGGCAGTCGGCAGCCAGAATCCTGGACCGTAGCCCAGAAGTGAAACCTTAAATGTCCTTCGCTCACAAGGTTTCCTCGGAAGTCGAGACACTTTTTCAAGGCATCGTCAAAACTCGCTGTGTCACGCTCATTGAAAGTCCACACGAGGGAAGGTAAACCAACCTGTGACGTTGTTTTCCGCCCACCCCGCCCCCGCCTACTCATCAAATCTTTCCAATACGGCTCCACGGCGGATCAGCTTGTTCTCTCCGCTGACAATAAATTACTGCTGCTGAAGTCTCAGAGTCACAGTGGGGGGCTGGGGAAGGGGAGGGGGGGGGGAAGGGAATACGTCGAGGTGAGTCCCGTCGGGGGCTATGAGAAGATGTTGGAGCCGTCGCCGTTGCCGTACATGTCGGCCAGCTTCTTGAAGCGCGGGCCCCAGCTGCTCAGGTAGTCGTAGCTCTGCTCCGAGTCCGAGCTCAGCGACTCCAGCGAGCTGAGCGACTCCGCCAGGGAGCCGCTGCCCTCGAAGGCGTACGTCTGCAGCGAGTCGTAGGGCGGCGCCGATGGGTCCACATCGGCGTCCTTCAGCCGGTCCCAGATGAACTCCCGGAACACCACGTTGTCCGGCAGCGACTTGTAGGCCGGGGGCCGCCGGGCCGAGGGCGCGGAGGCCGCCGCCGGGTAGCTGAAGAAGGCGGGCGTGTCCGGGGTGACGTCCCGGCGCACCTTGGGGTCCCGGATGACGTTGAGGTTGCGCAGGGCGACCATGTCGAAGGCCTCCGTGTCCTCCTCTCCGCCGCCCTCGTCGTCGTAGCGGACAATGTTCTCCCGGATGTCGCGCTCCTCCTCCAGGATCAGGGGCTCCTTCTTCCTGCGCCGCATGGTCACGATGAGAAGCACCATGACTGGGGAGAGGGGGAGAGACGCTTGGTCACAACGGACGGTGGCGGAGGCCTTCAGAACTATGCTCAACATACTGTACGATATAATACAATACAATAGCACACGTATACTTTCCCTGCACTTAACATCATTAACATAAGCCTACTGTACTGTACTATACAATACAATACAATACAATACAATGTACAATAGCACTTTCCCTGCACTTACTCAACATAAGCCTACTGTACGATACAATACAATACAATTTACAATAGTACTTTCCCTGCACTTAACATCATTAACATAAGCCTACTGTACAATACAATACAATACAATACAATACAATATACCAGAGGACTCCTTGGCTGTTAGAAACACAGCACAGGGACCCCCTATCGCATATAACATATTTTGTTGCCGGGTCAACAATGTGCAGGGCGGCCTATGGAGCCATGTTTAAAAGCAGTTGTAATGGTGTAGCCTTCTGTACATTATGCTAAGCCATTAAAACAATTATTCACAGATTAATATATTCATAGCTAGATTGTAGTTATGATAATGTTAATTCTTAAATGTCTTGGGCTTAAATTATTTGGAGGACCCCTGCAGGATCTCTGAGGACCCCCCAGGGGTCCCGGACCCCCTGTTGAAGACGTCTGCGATATACAATAGCAGAAGTGCACTTTCCCTGAACTTTAATCAATATACTGTACAATACATTAAAATATACTATAGCAGAAGTCTACTTTCCCCTACAAGAGTGCTTGGGGCTATTTCCTTCGGTTGCTGGGCTGTGTTTAACTCACCACTAAATATACGTGTGTGTATACTGTATATGAACATTTTCCCACACATTTATATTGAGAACCATTGTATCTCAACATAATGCTATACACCTTCTTTATTTGTTTGACCAATGCTCTCGTCAGTTTAAGAGGGTCCGACCAAACGTAGCTACAATATTCAAGCGGGTGATTCAATATTTAACAGAATCAGAGTGGTCTTATATTCTGTTCTGAATGTCTGGTGAAGGGAAAGATACAGTCTATGGGTTCAATATCCCTTTATTCTACGATAAAACACACACAGGCGTTTTCACAACCTGAATTTTAGACAGGACTAAGACGATAACCTTAACTTAGACACAACGTTGCGAACGCTTCTTAAAACACACTCATCAATGCAGTTTTGCAAAGCATAAAGGAAACTTGACCAAACTGGGATCTGTAGCCCTCTGATAAGTTACCAATGCTCTCCTCCAGCCCCTGTTCCCCTTCCCATACGTTACTGCTGAAAATAACTCTCCGCCCAAGCAAACTGGCAAATGTCTAATGATCCTCTATCCATCAATGTCACGCCGCTGCCAGTGAAATATCGCTCAGCAGCTCCATATTTCTCTTCCTTTGCGGCATCAAGCTACTGTGAGCCAGACACGGGCCTGGCAAACGAAGGCAAATGCCACTTCACATCCCATAATAAGGGGGCAAAGGGAGGAGGCATTAGGAAGGAAGGAATGTCATCTAAAAAGGCTGTGAGACACACAGAGGAATTGGCTCTTCCTCTGCCCGGTCTTTGGTGTTGCTCAATTACAGCAGTAATACTGCAAGTATTGCAAATTAACATCTCCTTCAAGCTTAAAAGAGTCTTCAAATATTTATAAAACGCTCACAGATTGCCCGTATTTGTTTGTTTGTTTTTCCTGATCTGAGACAAAATTGTTAAAAAATTCAAATAAATAAATGTCCTTGGAAGTTTCCATGACGAGTCATCGCACATTATTTATCTATTCAATTCAGCAGGGCTTCTCCAAAGTGAATTACAAAGTGGCACATTGAAACAGAATATTCTCTGCGCTTTCCAGCAAAGCTCTTTAGGGAAGGCTGGCGCGGTTCGTCAGGTCGCTGGAGGCCGACAAACAGCCAATCACGGTCTACTGACAAGGGCAGGAGGACAGCGGATGCACTGACAGACCTATCTGTCAGTTACCGTGGTAGCGAGGTAAACAAAAAGCAGCTAGCCCACTGGCACGCCCCCACACACATCCCAAACAGACCCTGTTCATGTAAACTGGCTTGTGGAAATGGTCCATAATATGTGATTAACTGTGAATAAGGGGAGTTTTCTGTGCTGGCCTTCACCAACAGGTTCTCATAATTATAAGGACCTTTCTTATTACATTTGGGTGTTCTGGAAGAATCTTCCTGTGCTGCTCCTTACGTATATTGTTCTTATATTCATTATAGTCGTGGCGTTCGGCTTGGGACTGATTATCACTGGGTGGTTTTGTCAATGTAATGCCTGCACTCAATGTCTGATAGACAAAATCACAGACAAAATACAAACAAAATCACAGACACAATAAAAAGAAAATCAAAGACAAAATACAAAATACAAAGAAAATACAAAGAAAATCACAGACAAAATCACAGACAAAATACAAACAAAATCACAGACAAAATACAAACAAAATCACAGACAAAATACAAAGAAAATACAAAGAAAATCACAGACAAAATCACAGACAAAATACAAAGAAAATCACAGACAAAATACAAACAAAATACAAAGAAAATCACAGACAAAATCACAGACAATGAAGTGCATTATGGACGAGAAGAATAGCACAACAATCAAGAATAAACAATAATTTTATCCCAGATATTTTAAATACTTAAACGGGCATTAGGAAACTGTAGAATCAATTGCAAATAAGCAAACATTTGAAACTATTTTGTAGACTCTATTAAAACTATTATGTAGTTATTATTATGTAGTTATTATTATTATTATATAGTTATTATTATTATTATTATTATTATTTAAAACCACGTCCACCAAAAGATACTTTTTAAGGATCAGCGGGGACCCATCCACACCCATCACGGAACCCCCAGTAGATTTTTTGACCGCCCACTCCCGCTCGCAGCAAAGTTAAAACCACCCGCAAGATTTTTGTTGGGTTCCGGGGGGGATCCCAATCTCAATCCAGTACTGTAAGACAGGCAGTGGCTGACCCAAGACCCAGTTTACTGGTGGAAGCAGGCAGGCGGTGGGAAAAGGCTGATGAATAGCAAAGACAAGATCAGATGGCGTTATTACATTCATCCATGACATATTAGGTCTAACATCAGCTGTGATGAGGTCGGTGTCTGCTGCGCTGATTTGAGGAGAGAAAGAAGAAATGTACAGAGAGAGAGAGAGAGAGAGAGAGAGAGATAAGTAGGAAAAAATACAAAAGAAAAGAGAAAATTGCAGTCATGAAAGACAGTGACAGAGAAGAAAGAGAGAGAAGAGAGAGAGAGAAAGAGAGAGACAAGTGTGATCCCAATTAATGTTAAAATAGTCATTTGTGCCTCATCTGTGCACATTTGTGCATAATTATTGGACATTTTATTCAGGCTTGTTTCATGTAAACAGATGACATCATCCTCTCAATTGTCTTGCTCATAGGCTTAAGGTGTAGCTTTATTGTTATTTCTCTAAAATGTTTTTTGCAGAATTTGTATTTTTGCATGCAGTAATAATGGCCACACTAATTAAAAGACTTTTCTTTTCATATGGGGTGCATTCACACACACAATGGACTCATATGTACACAAATGGCCGCGCGCACACACACACACACACACACACACACACACACACACACACACACACACAGTAATGCACAAACACAATATATAGTCAAACATGCACACTCCTACACAAACAGATAGATACAGTACACACAATACACAGCAATGGCCACAGTCTCAGTCTCAGTCTCTCTCTCTCTCTCACTCACTCACTCATACACACACACACACACACACACACACGCGCACACACACACACACACACACACACACACACAGACACATGTACGAGCACACAATGCTTGCAGGTATATCAAGCTGCAGGCCATTAGCTGAAGACAGTGCCCTACGGCCATGCCATGCTGAACTGTGACGGCGTTCCTCTGCAACGCCGGGTTCAGGTAATGTGACCTGGATATAAAACAGTTTGTCCCCATACACACGTGTTGTAGTTTACCGTGTGTAGCATACTGTAGGCTCCACGATGCTCAGTGGAATCAACAAAACCATTAAAGCAATTTGCAAGATTTGTTTGGAAACACATTAATACAACTGTGTACAGTATATTGAAATGTGTAAGAGTAATGGTTATTTTTCCTGATTTTGAAACATATGCTTGGCAATATGTTTATTAATTCATATTTGGCTGGGTAGTTAATTTCACCTTTTTCTGTGGTGTGAAAAACAACACATATTTCTGCTTTACGCAATCTTTAAACTATGACATGTCTGGGTTTTATTAGGGCCAATGAGCTGCTTTGTTTAATTTAGCATAGTTCGCTGAGGTGTCTTAATAATATCTTGTGTAAAAGTGCATTCACTGGCTCGACATAGAACACGAGCATAATGTATCATGATGTTTTAATAGAGACACAAACATAAAACAGCCCTCTCTGTGTCCTGTATATAACCCTGAGTTTGTCTTTCTTTGCTAAAAGCCTTAATGTGATAATTTAATCTGGATAAATGTGTTGATGAATTATCTGGGGGAAAGATATCGCAACATGCCTCTTAGAAGGGAAAAATTATCCAAATGTACAATTCCATCATCGGTGCGCCAGGGAGAGTGTAAAGATGGCCTCTGGGTATTATTTCCTCTCAATGAAAATCTACAATGAAACAATAACACTGTCTTAGTTTGTGTTGTTTGGAGAAAAGGCTGGAAAATATAATAAATCTAAAATAATCATAGACTAGATACTCTAAATGTGTAATAAATAGGGATTTCAACATACATTTCAACGCAAAATAGCATTTAGAAAGTATATTTATAGAGATACTGAACTTTTGTTGAACCCTTAACATGAAGTAGTCCCACTGACGTTCACCGTGAATTAACCCCTCGTTAACAGTTAACATTTAATAATAATAATAATAATAATAATACATTTTATTGTGGACGCCTTTCAAAACACTCAAGCACATCTTACATTGTAAATACACAAATATAAAGACAAAAACATTTGCAGGAGCATAAAACATTTGCAGGAGCACACAATTTTGAAATAAAGGAAACAAATAAAATAAAATAAATGTAGAAAACAAGCAAATGTGAAATAATGAGCTTGTTGGTTTGGGGAGGGCGGGGAGATACAGTAGCGGTGAGTAGAGACTTACTAGCCTAACAAAAGTAACCTAAATAATAAGATCAATTCAGTTCAACACATGTCAGATGGTTTTGGAGGTATGTACTGTAGGCCTATTGTCAAAAGTTGCAACAGTCAGACTCAGTGTAGAGGTTGATACTGTCGTTGGAAATTGGGCTTGAAATCATTAAAGGTAAAGGTGCTATTATAGCCTACACGATGCCCGTGGACTGTCAGACTAGGGCCACGAGGGGTAACGCGTTGATCCGACCAAAAAGCGCAATAGGACACTTGTCACCGTGTGCCAGGCCTCGGCCAGATCCGGAGATATACGGGATGTGGTAGGTATGGTAGACACAGTGGAGGGACACGACTAGGGATGGCACAATCCAGTTTTTTCAGTCCCGATACCGATACAGATACCGGCACTTTGGGTTTTTATAAACCTGCTGCTGATAGTGTGGCCTGGGTAGGTTAGACATGGCTGATGCTTGACAGTAGACCTACACGTGTAAATTAATTGAATTGGATCAGTCCCATGGATCAGTTACTACCGTCCAATTGTCACCGATACCGATCCAGCTGTTTGAGTCAGTATCGGACCGATTTCCGATCTCAGTATCGTATCGGTGCCATCCCTAGACACGCCATCCCCGGGTCATCGCATGTAGACCAGACCGATGCATGCAAGCACAAGCGTTGAAGCACGGCAGGAACCAATACCGATACTGTACAACTCCCCCGGCGTATCAGACAGCAAATCGCTGTGCTCAGGCACCGACAAAGATGTCATCCATTTCCAGGCAGAACGAACACGCAGTCTCGCCCTCACCGGTGTCAGAACATGTTGTCAAACTACTCGGTGTGGTAGGGTAACCCGTTAGTCAAGTCAGTCAAGTCAAAAAACTAAACAAGCAAATATAACTTTATGAGAGAAAATAAACAAAAAAATCACTAGGCTTTCAATCAGGCTTTCCAGACTGATTCTCACAGCGAAATTAAACTGAAGCAAGACCATCCTGATCTGGCGAGGCTAGAAAACAATGTCTGTAACCACAGCAACCATACACGTCTGTGGCATTTGAGGCAGAAAACAACCCGAGGCAACCTGTAAACAATTTGTAACCACAGCAACCATCTTCCCATTACAGCAGCGGCGGCGATGACATAGCGATAGCGGCTTTTCCGTGGCGACGGCACTTACCCAGCAGCGAGAGCGCACATCCCAGTATGGCCAGCAGGGCGCCAGTGCTCAGGCCTGAGGCCGTGTAGGCCACCGCCCCGCAGTGCGTTGCCGCGCCGCCGGCGTCGCAGGAGCACACGCGCACCGCCAGCGTGTTGGTGCTGCTGAGGGCCGGGCTGCCGCCATCCACGATCAGCACCGGCAGCTGGTAGGACGGCTGCTCCCGCCGTCGGAAGCCCCCCCGCCGCGTCAGCACGGACGCCGTGTTGTCTGGAACGCACACAGATGAACAGGCAGGGTAGTCTAGTGGTTAGGGTGATTGACTCCCACTTGGGTGGACCTGGGGTTCGATCCCTTACAAGATAAGATGTCTAACCCTACCTGCTAAGATAAGATGTCTAACTCTACCTGCTAAGATAAGATGTCTAACTACCTGCTAAGATAAGATGTCTAACCCTACCTGCTAAGATAAGATGTCTAACTCTACCTGCTAAGATAAGATGTCT
>JAODUE010017311.1:0-19001 GCA_027564755.1 Amblyopsis hoosieri
TATGGCCTCTCCACCTGTCTGCTTAGTGTAAATTAGGAATGAAAATACAGTAAATCACCCGATAGACCAATATGAAAGCCTATAAAAACAAAAGGAAAAGTAAAACCACAAAAGGGTGTCCAGTTATAACAATCCAAAACACAAGACACTCAGGTGGATCTAAACTAAAAACTCTTTATTGTATGGCCTGAGAACATGACATACAGTATACTTTTAATGACATTTTAATTCTACAAAAAGTCCACGAGTGTCATGTGTTTTGGTGACCCCCCTCCCCTCCCCAGATTTAAAAACCTGTTTGTATCGCCCCCCCCCCAATATAAAAGCCTGTTGCTGTCTGTCCGTCCGTCCCCCCCAATATAAAAGGCTGTTGGTATCCCCCTCCCCCTCCAATATAAAAGCCTGTTGGTGTCCCCCCTCCATTAACAGGCAGCCCGTGGTGCGCCCCCATCAAGGTGAAGCACGGGGAGGTGAGCTGCCGGAGCCCCCGAGGGGGGGGGCAGCACAGGAACACCATGGGGACGCGGTGCAAGATCCGCTGCAGCAGGGGTTACGAGTCCCAGGGCTCTGAGGTGGTGTGCATGGCTAGCAAGCACTGGTCGGCTAACTACGCCTGCCGGGGTGAGACCACACACACACACACACACACACACACACACACACACACACACTAGGGCTGGGCGATATACCGCTATATACCGGTGTATCGGAATTTTTTCAAATGAGATATAAGTTTAGACAATATCGTTTATATCGATATAGTTATATTATGCGTTAATTCATAACTTTTTTATTCGTCTCTCCCTCCGTGCCTGCACGAGGAGTGGAGTCAGGAGCGAGTGACCACCAGAGCTCACATATGTCAATTAATGTCGCTACAAACATTTCCGTCGGGAAATGTGACATCTTTTTATTTTTAACGGTTTCCTGTTTTTTCTCTATGCCTGACGATTTAGCCCACTTTATAGAAAATATTATTTTATATTCTTATTTTATTTTTGGTCCATATTGCCCAACCCTAACAGACACACACGCACACACGCACACACGCACACACGCACACACACACACACACACACACACACACACACACACCAGGTATTAAATGGTCTCCACCATGGTCTCCACCATGGTCTCCACCACAACCATCTTTGACTCTGACAGAGATCCGCTGCCCGAAGCTGAACGTGCCAGTTAACGGAGGCTACAAGTGTACGGACGGCTCCTACTTTAACTCCCGCTGTGAGTTCCTCTGCTCCCCTGGGTACATTCTGAAGGGCCCAAAGTTTTCCACCTGCCAGTATAACAAGGCCTGGAGTATTGGAGACAACAGCTGTGTTGGTACGTCTGCCATTTTGTTTGTTTGATTGTTAATTTGTTTGTTTGTTTGCTTGTGTGTGTGTTTGTTTGCGTGTGTGTGTGTGTGTGTGTGTGTGTGTGTGTGTGTGTGTCTGTGTGTTTGTGTGTGTTTGTGTGTTTACTTGTCTCGTGGGTGGTTATGGGCAGACTGGCTTGTGCATAATTCCAGAGCGGATTGTAGCCTGCAGTCAGGTTCTACAGAAAAAGTGAATACATTGTCAGCATTGCTCTCCTGTCTGAATCCGAGCTGACATAATGAGATAATGCCTGTTCTGCACTGTGGGAAACCTGCTGTGTAATTTGATTAGGAGCTTTTTAAATTATACTTCGAAAGGAATTTATCGCCTTTGTGATTGTAGCGCTGGCCAAAGCGTACAGGCACCAGCTTCAAGGGCTGTTATAAGAGCCTGCTATAAAGATAATCCCTTACAAAATGCAATTTAATTAATTTAGCTTTAATTGCCACACACACACACACACACACACACACACACGCACACACATAAAAGTGTGTGCGAGACTTCCTAACATCTTTGGTTTACTATCCAGAAATTGTAGGCTTAGCATGAAACCGACACCTTTTAGCAGGGACAGGGTGCTCTATAATGTTAGCGTTTACACTGTATGTAATCACATAATCTTTCATATTTGACAAAGGCTGGTAATCATAGACTTTGTGTCTGCTTGCACACCCCCACTGATTTCACCATCACTGCAATAGTTCTGGTACTGTATAACTGCTACAAAAACTGGTACTTACAGTTTATTTCAGTTTTTTTTTCATTGTTTTATCTGTAGTTTATTTATACTTATACTCAAGATTGCGTCAGCCTAAAATCTAAGAGTTTACAGTAGTATACATTGATTTTGAAAAACTGATCTGATACTTCCGCACAGCTCTGCCTCCGTAAATAGGAACATAAACAAAGTGGCGAACACCGCTCGTATCAAAGCTTCAAAGCTATTTGCTTCACAATGCACTTCGACGTGTGAGAAGTCGCCGCGGAGCGATACTGTTTTGATTTGAGCTCGAAGTTAGCAAGAATGACCACATACCATTGAACCTGTTCACTCATGAGCCCAGAAAGATGTTACAATATTTGTTCCCTTTACTGCTATTGTTAGCATGACATAAGGTGTTATTAACAACTTTAAACAGCATTGAAACATGTACACATCATTTATCAATCTCAAACAAACGCATAATGATTTCCCCCTCTCTCTCTCTCCATCTGGAGATATGGATGCTCCAGTGATCAAGTGTCCCAATCTGAAGGACAAGTGGGCGGAGCCAGGCAAGCTAACAGCCAGAGTGACGTGGGACACCCCAGAGGGCGTAGACACCGCGGACGGCATCCTCACAGAGTGCGTCCAAACCTTTCAATCTCTCTCCTCATCATTGTCCTGCTGTTGTGTGTTTTTGCTTGACCCTACTGTGTGTGGTGCCACCGTGCGGTGTGTTTGTGCTCGGAGCAGGCCGACCGCTCCGTCAGACTCAATGGTTTTCCCGTTGCAGTGTCATTCTGAAAGGGAAGCCCTCAAAGACGGACTTTCCTGAGGGGCTCCACAAGATGTCCTACACCGTGTTCGACCGCGCGGGGAACAAGGGAACTTGCCGTTTCTCTGTCAGAGTGCGGGGTAAATGGCTTTCAGCATGGCGGCGTGATAATGCCTATCAAACAGTGTATTTACGTTTTCTTCACTGTCCTGGTGTGTCCATTGACAGGTGATTGAGAAGGCGCTGGTTCGAACCCCGCTAACTCCTCACCATGTGTCGAGGTGTCCTTGAGCAAGACACCTAAAACCCTATACTGCTCCCGGTGGTTAGATGTCACCTTGCATGGCTGACATCACCATCGGTGTATGTGTGTGTGTGTGTGTGTGTGGGTGAATGTGAGGCTATAATGTAAAGTGCTTTGAGTGTTTGGAAGGTAGGAATAGCGTTATTTAAATGCAGAGCATTCAACATCTGTTGCTAGTGCGGCGTTGTAACCCGCTGTTCGCCCCTGACAACGGCTACATGAAGTGTGACAGTGACGGGGACAACTACGGCGCCACGTGCGAGTTCAAGTGCACAGGCGGCTACGATCTCCAGGGCAGCGCTGCCAGGGTGTGCCAGTCTGCACTCACCTGGTCTGGCATAGACACTGCCTGTGCACGTACGTACTGCAAGCACACACACAGACACACACACACACAGACGCGCACGCAAGCACGCACGCACGCACGCCCTGCCTTTTGGCCCTCATTTACCCCGTCGTCGACTCATGGCTCACCCGTGCTCATCGACCGGTTCTGCGGAGGTGAAAGTGGGCGTGTCCGCTGTGTCATAGCACACCGCCAATCGATTAGAAGCACGGAGGCGATCGATGCAAGGCGTCGCTCTGTATTGACGTATACATCTGGCGGACGTGAATAGGTGGACGGCTGTCTGATGGGAGAGAGGGTGCCTTGCAGCTCTCGTTTTTTGTCTTCAAACCCCCTCCGCACGGCAAGCGTTGACGCGTGACGTTTGAATTCGCTCACAAGATAAGAAGCAGTGGAATGGATGCTTTCTCATTTCTGCAACGCTACAAATTCATGGGCTTATATAGCTGATTGGAAAACCAGGCCTGTACAGCTATCAACGCGACGCTGATTGGAAAGTTCAGTTGCTACTCGGACACATTCAAAATGATTCCGAGGTTTCCAGACTGATGCTCACGGCGAAATTGAAACTGAAGCATCCTGATCTCGCAAGGCTATATAAGCCCATGAAACAGGCAACTATTCATTTCATGTTTATAGCTATACGGGCGTGGTTTTCCTATCAGCGTCGTGTTTATAGCTATACGGGCGTGGTTTTCCTATCAGCGTCGTGTTTATAGCTATATGGGCGTGGTTTCGGTTTGCCAACCATGGTGCCGACAGCGAAGAAAACGACCAGATGATTCATCCAATCAAGTATTATCTTGAAAGTACAGCCATTCACAAACAGTTTTAATGTACGGCTCCCCAGATGGACTTGTGACAACAATTCCTCTGGTGTGTCAGGTTATAGGGCTTATACTGTAGTTTCATAGACCTTTCCTGTACCTTCCCTTACTGTGTGTTGTTGTTGTTGTTGCTGTTGCTGCAGCCATGAACATCAACGTGGGCGTGCGCACAGCCGCTGCACTGCTGGACCAGTTCTATGAGAAACGACGACTGCTCGTTATCTCCGCCCCCACAGCTGCCAATCACAACTACCGCTTCCAGATGACCAACCTGCAGGTGAGAAGCCAAACTCCTCCAACTAACCCCCCCCATGTGTTGCATGCAGTATGCTTTAAAGGTGCAGTCAGCTATTATATAAGACCATTGAAAGCTAATTATACTTTTTGTCAAATTCACCAAATATCTCTTGGCATAAGGCTATCTTACCGGGCATTCTGTGTGCATGCTGAAATGATGATCTGGTACTTCTACACAGTCCTGGCTCCGTAACTAGGAACCCATAGCAACAATGCCCTTGGCTTTGCAATGTGTTTCAATGTGAGGGTGGAGCTTCTGAGGGAGTTTGTATTGATTTGAGCTCGAAATGAGCAAGCGTGCTCAAAAATGTCCAACTTGGGGTAGCGAGATGATTTAGAAATGTCTATATTTTATTTATTTTGTATTTGTTGTAGAGTTGCTTTATTAATATGATTCTAAATATTTGATCATTACAATAATATACTTTTTTTTAATGTTGGAATATGTTACATTTTTAATAGAATTACCTAATTTGTGTATCGAAAATGGTCATTGGGTTTATATGACTAAAGAACTGCAAACAAACCCGTTTGCAGTTCGTCAGTGCAGCAGTGTTTGTGTACCCTCTTTTTGTCCTGAATGGAGTTAGTTCACTTGGTATGGGTTTGCCTTTCACCATCTCCTTGGTTCTGAGATAGAGGGAGAGTGAACAGTTCAGCACCTCAACTCCCGATGAGCAGAACATGTCAGAAATGAATAGATGAGGCTGACACTTGCTCTGATAAGGCTATTCTGGGGTTGAATGTTTTCCTGCATTGCTCATCGGAAGCAATTACGGCGGATCACTTTTGAAGGGTCTGACCTTTTGAAAGAAACTGTTAATGCATTGAGACGGCAAAGCCTTAAAACGTGTTCAGCAATACAGGCAGCTGACCTTGGAATTTGTTTTGGTGTGATATTTTTAAGCTATGTTTCACACATCCGTTAAGTTTTGTGTTATTTGCCAACCTTGGTCTCATAGGGTCGTAATTCCACCCTATTTCGACTTGACTATTTGTAAAACTACAAGCGTTGCCTACTTCAATTCTCTATAGAGACACATATGCACAATGTCAAATTTTCTGTGTTGGGCAGTAACTAGTTATTGTATTATTCTTTTTTTCAGTAACTAGTATAACTAATTACCATTTCCAAAACAGTAATAATATTACTATTACTAATCCAAGTAATGCTGCATTGCTGCGTTACAAGAACTAGATTTCTGGTCCTAGCAAACTTAGGATAGGCTAATTGAACCAACCTGTTCAATTGTCTGGTTTGAGAGGCTGCAATGCTTTCACTTTAGTTTGTTGACTACTAAGGTTTATTATTGTTCCAAAAAAGAGGATTCAATTCTAATATGAGCTGGCTATAGATTGTCATTTTTCAGAAGGGGTGAGGCAGGGTTGTGATTGTGAACGTAATATAGTAATGTAACTAGTAACGTAACTAATTACTTTTAATACCCAGTAAAAAGTAATATCATTACTTTTTGAAGGAGTAATAAGTAAATAGTAATGTACTGCTATTCCTGAGTAACTTGCCCAACACTTTCTCATTTTACAGCATGCCCAGTGTGGTTTGGACCTGAGGCATGTGACAGTTATTGAGCTGGTGGGAACATACCCAGCGCAAATTGGTCGCATTCGACACAGGCTTCTAACCCCAGGGCTGGCTTTGCAACTCAGGTATCTCTCTCTCCCTCTCTCTCTTTCTCTCCTTCTCTCTCTCTCTTTATCTGTCTCTCTTTCTTTCTCTCTCACATATGCACACACGCACATCACATGCACGCGCACGCACACACACACACAACCTTTTCAGGAAAACATAAATGGATTCACCTGCACACTGATCTGATGTGCGTTACCTAGGTTACTGCTGAGGCTGTCAACCAGGTCCTTCAGCATGGTCCTGCTAGACAAGCAGGGCATGGACAAACAGCGCTACACGTTTCCCATCACGTCCGCCGAAATCTTCACCACCATCGACACCTTCCCTCTGCGTCTAGAGGAGATGGTGCTACAGCAGCAAGCAGGCCAGACCTGTCAATCATAGAACTGCTGAAGTTGTCACGGAGAACCATCAGGCAGCCCCCACTTCTACCTGGACTCATAGCCAGCTTTTTATTCTGTGCAGTAGCCTTGTGCCAAGTGTTGTGGATGTGTGTGCGTGTGTGTTTTTATTTTTATGTTTTTTATACCGGTATATGTTTAAATCCAAAGAGGTCACAAAGAGGTATGGGAAAATTTGTCATATTGATTCCAGTGTCTGTTTTTATATTATTATTGTTGCTATTCCCAAAGCAATACATGTTTTGCTATTGTATATTAATACAAGCTTTTTACACATGGAACTGCAAATGTCTTCAAATATTTATCTCACTTTCGTTGTTAGTCATGTACAGTATTCAGACACTCCTTAATAACACACACTTTTACAGTACGTGCGTTATTATTGTGGTCAGTCAGTGCACTCACTCTCTTTCTGATTTTACACTTTTAAACTCTTCTCTCATGACTATTGAAGACAAGGTTATGGCATCTTTGATGTGTAAATGTTATTGCGGGAGGTGTACGCAATACTAGCTAACTCATGCCGCTAATTGGTAGAAGATATGATATAGTAACAGAAGGGATAAACAGATTGAGGAAGGAGAAAATGTCACATCATAAACTTGGCAACTAAACAAAATAAATACAATCTGTGGTGTCTTCCTGTAGTTTCCCTGCTCAAAACAAAGATCATATGAGTCAAGCATTGACATTCATTCATTAGAGGGAATCAGTTAGAAACAACCAAACCTACTGTTTCTGCTGTCCGTAACTAAACATCATTACGTTTGGGGTGTGTTACTGACTGTGATACAGACCCAAAGCTTCCTCCATCTTAAGTAACTAAGTAAGTCTTAAGTAGAACAATAACTACAATAAAGGGTTTTAAGGAAAGATGTATGATGTTTATTTCAAAATATTCCTGTAACACAATTCAGACAAAATATCTGAGTACAGTGAATTATATGACACTATAATGACAGACATACAACAGAGACAGAACAGAGATAGCACGCATGCTGGAAGTCTACAGCCTCTTCAATATCTTGGGAATCGCACATCTATCTACAGTATATTGTACATTAACTGTGCACCGTGAAGAACATGTTCCACACTGGAAGATGTGGGGCGAAGGCTAACCTAAGAACACGGGGGCATATTGACATTCCACACGAATAATTGGCACACCGGCACTAACCCTAAAAAAATATAAATAAAAAATAAAAAAAACGTATTTTTCCAAATAGGTGATTTATCACTGGATGTTGTAGGAAAGGGTCACACAGACCCAAGAGGACAAGGTGACAGGAACGGTGAGACCTGGCTTTATTGCTGACTCACGGCACAGCAAACAACCCCCATCCCACAGCTACTGGGAGCGCAGTTCCTCACAATTACACATACAGCATGTTACTCTGCTACCATACTGGTCAGCTGCTGTTGTTCTGACATAATAAGTGCTTAAACAGGATTTGTTCAGCTAACTCTCTCTCTATATATATATATATATATATATATTCTCTATAAGATGTCCCACTGATACAGTGTCACGTTCATCTTTAATCAGTCGTGTAAATCTCTCTTTTCAGCTTGTTACCGTGTGCTTCGATGTGTGCTTCACAACAGTAGAAAACGTTGCTGCCTGGACAGGGAATGCACAGTTTGCAGCCTCCGCATGCATCGCTCGTACTGGAACGTCTCAGCAATGTCAGTGTGTGCCATGTGAGCGTATGAGGACTATGGTAGCGAGCAGACCGCCACATAGCGACATCGATGGACACGTTGGGGGGGGATGTCACACAGTGTGCCTAATCAGTACAGGAAGATACATACAGTACATGTATTGGATATACAGCAGTAAAAAGCAGTGCTTGGTCATGACGGGATGCATTGTGGGTCGTGGGTCGTGTGTAAGGCATGAGTGTCTGTTACTGACAGAAGGAGGAATCGGGGTGATTCCGGCGGACAGGGGTGTTGATGTTTTGTCAGCTGTGTACTGCTGAACAGAACAAGAACAAGAAGAGGGCCTTTTCATACGTGTTGTGTTTGTTTGTGTCTGTGTTGATCGTCCTCCTCCTGCGACTGGGTCTCTGCATTTGCTCGACCGCCCCCACCACATCCCCTCTTCACCCCCAACCCTGCTCTGCCCTGTCTGCTGTGGCCGGGGTCAGCTCAGGGGCGACAGCTGGGCCCGGCTCAGCAGCTACGGCCAGGCCCAGCTCAGGGGCTGCGGCTGGGGCCAAGCTCCAGGCTTCAGGGGCTCTGGTGGCACATGCTAGACCTCAGCATGAGGGTGCACTCCTGGGGAACCTCCGGGTTCTCCATCATGCGCTTCCACAGCCGCTGCTCCTCCCCGTACGAGTCCATCCAGTCCACCTCTTTGCCATAGCTGAACCCTAGGGGAGGGGGAGGGGTACAGAGCCGTCAGCTGATGTGTGCACGTGTGTGTACGCCTACAGGAGATCACTTGATATGTTAACGCTGACGGCGTGCATTTAAAACAGGGAAATGGTTCATAACAACACCACAGTTTGGCTCTCCGACCTGAGGTAAGAAGTGCCTCACAGCCCCTGGCCTCCCTGCGCTGAACAAATTTACTGATAATAAAGTAGATTTACATGAAACTAGACGAAAACACCAAACACTTCCGCAAACCATGTGCAATGAAATTCAGCACGTGAATTAATAATTACATAATAATAATGTATATAATTTAGCTTTGCGTCTTTTATACTGTATATGCATACATACAGTGTTATTTATTTGTTTATACTTTTTTGGGAAAATATTATTACTAACATAATAATTTACAAGTCAGAACCCCGCTTTGAGAACCATGGTCCAAACACACACACACACACACACGCACACAGACAGGCAGGATATCTGTGTCACCTGTTTACATGCAGATTAGCTCAATTATATATTACGTGCGCACTAAAGACAAGTCATTGTTGTTTTTGTAATTTATATAATGCGATTTCAGACTGGAGCGTTTTGTGGCACGCCTACCAAACACGCACACACACACACACACGCACACACACCTGTACACACAAGCACGCACACACACACACAAACACCTGTACACACACACATGCACACACATACACACACACACACACGCACATGCACACACACGCACATGCACACACACGCACACACACACACACGCACACACACCTGTACACACAAGCACACACACACACGGCGTACGCACCAGTGCCCGCCCCCAGCCGGACTCCGCCCAGGAACACGTTGCTGGCCAGGGCCTCCTTGTCCCACACGGTGAGCTCCAGGCACACGTTCTCCAGATCCCCTTGCTGCAGGCCGCAGTAGGTGAAGGTGTGGTTCCACTGGGGGTTCACCGTGCGCCGCTCCACCGCCGTCTTGTGCTTGGTGGACTTGTTGCTGTCCGGCAGCAGGTACCTGGGAGACAAATAACCATGGTAACTGCACTCACACGGAGCGTTTACAACCTGCCGGCCACTCCAAACACTTTACTGCACTGCCTCTCATCCACCTGATCACGCACCGGTGGCTGCCATGCTAGGAGACACCTGAGTTAGGTGTCTTGCTCAAGGACTCCTCGGCAGTTGGTGAGGTGTTAGCGAGGTTATGTTTGCCTACCATCACCTATTGCACCTTAACTGGCCTGAAGGGCTGGATTCCTCTCTCTGTGGTCCCTTCCCAAGGTTTCTCCCCGTTTTTGCCCCCCATTTGGTTTTAATGGATTTTAATGGAAGTTTTACCTTGCCCTGCGGGAGGAGCAGGTTAAGGGGGTGTTGTTTGTTTACATATGACATGTAGACTGTACAGCCCTTTGAGACCGCAATGTGATTAAGGGCTATTTAATAAAATTGACTTGACTTAACTTGACGACTTAACCAGGCACCACTTCCGCCTACATGGAATTGAACAGAGGGGGTGCACCGGACAGCACTTCTGCATTTAATTTTGAGAAGGGACGGGGAAGAGGGGACTTTGTGCAGACCAGAACGACCCAATGTTCCATGACAGTCAATGGGGAGGTCCACGGATTTCACCATAATAATGCCTGTTATTTCTCTATGGGTATTTTGAGTATATAACATTAATTCCCAAGTACCTACAATCAATCTGAGGCCACAAAGGTATTTCTGCTGTTTTGAGGTAAATGTATTTTGTGTCAGGCCATGCATGGTAGATTTAGCTGTCTGGGCGCTGCCTATGTCAGCCTCCACAGCAAAATCTGTTAGTGACACGCCCACTTAAAGGTATAGTCAGCTATTGCAAGCTAATTGTAAGCTAATACACTTTAGGTCAAATTCAACAAATATCTCCTCGCATTTCGCAAATCTGTGCATGTAGTAACATAAACAAAGTGGCGAACACCGCTCGTATCAACAGTGAAGCGATGCGGTTTTGATTTGAACTCGAAGTTAGCAAACGTTCTCATAGAATGACCCTGCCTTCACGAGACCGGAAGCGTTCAACTTTTGCTTCCATTGAAATGCAGTACAATGCTCCATTTTGATATTATTCCAATAGCTTTGTTGTGATGTAGCAGCTGGCTACATCACAGCTAGCAGCTGGTGGTGACGTCATGGGATGCACTGTTTGACAGAGGAGCTCAAACATCCGCAGATATTCAATGCATTTCTATGGATTTGTAGCTCAGAATGTAGAACCGTGTTTTACAATTTGGTGTTGATGTGCGTCAAAATGCCACCAGTTGAAAAGAAACGCTCTAAACTCTTGTGTCTCTTAACGTGCTTCAGACACAGCCAGTGAGGATTTATAGAATACTAAATCCCTCAAAAACCAAATCACATTATAAAAAAAAATAAAGAAATGTTACCCTTAACTCCCCCTAAACTCATTCTGCGATCCCCTGGCGTAGTCTCGCTCCGACCACACATTGAGCACCAGCACTCATGCACAGACGCAACATCACCTCACCCTTTGACGAAAGGGTCAGAGGTGCCTCCAGACTTGACCCCAGTCAAATTCTTGGCTTCTTTCACCAGCAGCTCAACCATGCCCCCTTTAGGCAGCGTAAAGCTGCTGGCCTTCTTCCCCTTCAGGAAGCTTTTCTTTACTGTAGGGGGGGGAGAGAGAGAGAGAGAGAGAGAGAGAGAGAGAGAGAGAGAGAGAGAGAGGGAGTGAGACACCTGTTGCTAAAGGCCTGCTGTGACGTTATTTTTCATACTGTTGCCATACTACAGTACATGGACAACAATGGGGGGAAAAAATCCACCCTGAAGTTTTTTAATACTGCTATAGAATGGACATATTAATTCCTTCCAGTAGTGGCTTGGGCACCAGTGAAGAAAACATTACAGTAAAAGGAGTATTATATTCAGTGCTCTGCATACAAGGTTATCTTCTCTGCAGATTTCCATTAATCTCTCTCTCTCTGTGGGTTTCAGTTGCGAGTATACGCAAAGAGAAGTGTGGAGGTTTGTGCTGTCTGAATGGGGGAGTGGGGGGGAGGTGTGTCGAGAGGGGTGGTTCATGGAAACAGGTGAGGGCAATTACTAGTCACCTGTTTCAACAAAGGATTTGGTAAAGAAAAAACAACGTACGCGTCAGGGTTGAACCTGGCAACCTGAGTGTGTGGTCGTTGTATTGCTTACAGGAAGCAACTCGTGCTGAACGTCTGATACATGTACCCCTGTCAGCTCGACAGCACTTTCCGGAAGTGAGGAAGTCGATTTTCATTGGCTGTTAGCATTTTCACAAGTTTTTCCATTTATTTTAAACAGTAAACGTATTCAACTTATTTAACAGATTTAGAAGACATGCAAACAGTGTTAAGTTGTTAACTTGGTCATTGGGTAACTTATGTAGTTGGTTTGTCGTGCATGTCAATCAAAATACTTCTCCTGTCAAGTATGTGGGTGTTGACGTAGTTAGCCACTGCTGCCCCCACACGTTACGCAAGTAAAGGCTGGCTCTGCAACGCTAACGCCTGATTTCCACCGGACGCATCTGTTCCGTCACGCCAGCGGTCCGTTTCTGCGCCGTCATCTGCACCGCATCCTGCCCCACCGACGTCTTGTTGCGTTTATGCTGAGTTTCCATAGCAACGAACCAAACCGAAAATTATGATTGGCAGTTGGTCGCTTTCAGAAGCATCCCAGAAACGTAAAAAAAAAATTAAAAAAAAGAACTGCTGCCTATTTGTAGCGGAGCCGAGCGGAGAGCCGTTTCTGGGACGCTTTGGTGGTTCACTTGTATTGAAAAAGCTCTGCGACGGAGGCGGACCGCGACAGAGACACAGTGAGGTATCTATCTACCTTGTACTGGATCCACAGGTGGCACGAGGTTCTTCTCTGCAGGGATGTACTTCAGCACTACCGTCAGCTCGCCTTTATACAGCATGGTGGAGTCCACGCTGCTGTCCACCTGACAGACATGGTTCACATTCAAACACATTCTGACCCAAAGACAACTGCTGGCTTTGTTCAGATGGTTTATTTTGTTGTTCTGATCGTCCACTTCTGTGGTGAATGCTTTGTTACAAACAGTTGAACATTGGCTATTTGACGTTTTCTTATAAACTTTCATAAAATCAACGTATAATAAAAAAAAAATAAACATAAAACAGTGGTTTTCAAATGTTACATATAATTTAATAAAGGTTTTATTTTTTATACTAAATACAAATGCAAATAGTCTAATAATATAACAATATAACAATATATACAGTTAAAATACATTAGGTAAATGTATGAATAATTGTATATTATATACAATTAATAATTTATACATATATAAAAATAAAGCACTAAAGTATAATATAACATTTTGTAAATCATTCCACTGTGACCCACTGAACCTACATTTTGAAACCACTAACTAAACTAATGTGTGTGTGTCTGTCTGTCTGCGTGTGTATGCATGTGTGTGTAAATGTGTGTGTGTGTCTGTGTATGCATGTGTGTGAAAATGTGTGTGTGTGTCTGTGAGTGTATACGCGTGTGTGTATGCGCGTGTGCGTGTGTCTGTGTATGCATGTGTGTGAAAATGTATGTGTGTGTCTGTGTGTATGCGCGTGTGCGTGTGTGTGTGTACTACCTACCTTGGGCTGCAGAGCATACCATTCCTCTATCTGGGAGTCAAACTCCCAGGAGTCGAAGGTGAGCTCCACCTCCCCCAAGAAGCTGTTGTGTCCAAAGCGGTCGTGGTGCCACACAGATGTCTGTAGCATCCGTGTTTCCAGCTGAGAGTGGCTGATCACATACTACACACAACACAAGCATCTGTTTACTGCTATGTTAGCAGAGCTACATGTAGCCTGCATGGTATTGCCGCTCTTATATAGCAAGCGCCAACCTTTATGATATGCTTCACTTGCTCCGAGAACTCTGGGGAACCCAGATGGATAGGGACATATATGTGAGATGTAGTTCTGCCTAGTTGAAAGTGTTGCAATAGTCAGTTGGTCTCTGTTGTGATTAGATGAGGGTTGTCTAATCACTTGTAATGATTTGATTGACACGTGTAATGATTTGATTGAAACAGCTTTGAATGGAGAGATTTCAAACTGATTTGTAAAGCAGACCAAATCACGGTGTTTGCCAAATCAGAATGTCTTCTTAGGCTAGGGTTAGGTATTTACTGATATAATAAATTATGTTTATTGGTAGCCTGGTTTCCATCCCATTGTTTGCTGTTTCAGAGCAACATTTCCAATATGTGGGTTTTGGTGTGGCTAGAATATGTGTAGGCCTCACCCTCAAGTTCTCATTGAAGGTGGGGTTGATTGTGTTAGTCTTGATACTGGTCTTTCTCTTGCTCTGGCGGGACTTGTCGGGGAGCAGGTAGGTCTTGACATACCTGCAGCACAAAACACAAGTGAAACTCAATTGACCAAATTCAATCTCAATTTCAAGCTTGAAATTCAGTGACACTTTATGAAATTCTATTTCAATCCTGGTAAAATTACATTATTGTTCCGTGTGAAACCATTTTATTTAGTTGCTAGTGGCCCTATTGCACAAATAGTCCCTACAAATAATGTGTCAGTTACAGAGAGGCTTTTTTCATCCAGGCACTTTTTCCCCAAAAGATATGACATTTACACATTATAACGGGATTACGTCTTTCCACCCAGCCTTGACTTAATAACAGTGTAAAATGTACACTAACTTACACATGTGTTTAAACTGTAAATACATGTGTGCATGAGCTCTTACGCATCTGTGCGTTGCTTCTTCTCATCTCCTGTGGCTAGGTTGCGGCATTCCTTCACCAGCACATTGAGAGCGCCGGTTTTGTAGCTGTAGCTGATGTTCAACAGTATCTCTCCACTAACTCTGGCGTTACCATAGTCACCGGTCTCACTGTACAGGCTCATCATGCTGTTGATGCTGGTCTGCGGAGCGCAGACGCAGATTAGAGAGGTTAGGAGGAGAAGATAAAGGGAGGAGCAGTTAAATTGATTTAGCAGAGGCCGGGAACAGGACGACGGAGAGCAAGCCAAACAAAATGTAGAAAGAAAAGCAATATTTAGTGAGGTAGTCTACATACAGTAACCAGGTCAACTAACAAGACTGTTCTGTTGATTCGTTTTTTCTGGGGTTGTCAGAAAGGGAGTTTTGAGTGGTGCTTTCAGAATGTTGTTCATGTTGTTTTGGATGCTATCTCATGTATCGTTTGATAAAAAATAACATAATAATAAAATGGCTACAAGTAATTATCAGCGCTCCAAGTACAGAATGTTGCAATAAGCGCTGACATTTTGAACATATTCCAAAAGCCTTCTGAGTCTGCATTTGGGCTCTGCGGGTAAATTAATGATGTGGATATTCAGGGCAGAACAACATTAATGAAAAGCTTGCAATTACCAAAGCTTCCCTGAACATTTGAAATATCAAGGGGGAATGGTCAATGGTGCTGTATTCAATTTTAGAGTCTCATTAATTCCCAATCACAGACAGGGTGATACATGACCAGTTTGGCTATTGTAGAAAGCAGTACAGAAAGCAGGTACAATTTAAACACACACACACACACACACACACACACACACACACACACACACACACACACACAACACACGCATACAGAGAGAGAGAGACATGGTGTGTGTGCACTGTAAAATATTGCATGTGCACAGTTACAAGTACACAGTTAAAATGCCTTTTTTAGTTAGTGTTGAATCAATCTCTTTCTCTCTCTCTCTCATATATACACAGCATATATTCTACATACACAAAGTACATAACGTACAAAATCAGAGACTTACAGTCTCAGCGTCCGAGTCAGGGACATTGAGGTGCCCCCACCTCCTCTCTGAGCCAGGAGTAGAAGACTAGTGGGTGGGCCAGAGAAGAGAGAAAACCCACCAAGGAGAGAGATAAGGCGAAGGAGAAGAAGATGGAAGAGGTATTGATAGTATGGAGGCACCTGTCAAAGAACCCAAGAACCTTGCAGGAGGAGCACCAGAAAACCCCGCTTCCACACCACCCCTGGTTACCATGGCGATTATCAGAGGACGATGGCAGAGATTTCAACTCAAGTATAAGATCGATTGTGTTATAAACAAGGACATGTTGTGCATGAGATACCAAAGGAGTGGCCAGAGGACAAAGTGAGCGGCCGTGGGAGCGAATGAACATTCATTCCTTAAGACCCACATTCGCTTATAGCCTCTTACAATGTTTAGGATTTATTTTATATGCTGACGTGATGCTTGACTTCCTGGAAACCAATGTTGAAAATATATTATTATGTTTATCAATTAATGTATTACAATTCTACATTTGTTTTTTAACAATTCTGTCTCGGTCGATACAATTATTTGAATACACTTAAAATGTGATCTCCTGCTTGACATTGACTTGCTAATGGTCTTTCCCAAATATTATTATTATTAATATTATTATATTCCTTACGTAGAATGTTTTAAACTTTTTGACAGTAACACAACACAGTATGACCATTTGTTATTCACTGTATCACAAGATCTGGATAAAACAGGCAGGATATCTGTGTCACCTGTTTACATGCAGATTAGCTTAATTATATATTACGTGCGCACTAAAGACAAGTCATTGTTATTTTAGTAATTTATATAATGAGACTTCAGACTGGAGCGTTTTGTGGCACGCCTACCAAACACACACACACAGAAACAAACGCACACATCTAGCTTACTCTAATAATTTGTTTAAGATGATCCAACAGGCTTCCAAAGTATCTCGTTTGTGATACAAGCCTAACGTCTCTGAAGCCTGTGGCTAGCCATTCTGTTTACAAAGTCAACAGGCATGACTCAATGCGGTTTTTGCATAATACAGTATATGTGTGTGTATTGAACGCAAGGTGTATTTCCAATAATGAGATTGAAAACCGCAATTAGCAATTGTGTAAAAGGTTACCGTTGATATTGCACCGCTAAGGCACCGGTTGGTGACCTTACTGTGGGCCGACATCAGAGCATCAATATCTTCCTCCCCGTTTTCATCAGAAAACTCCTGCAGAGAATAGTATTCATTAATAAAAATGGAAGACGGGGCATTCAAGCTTACTCAGAACTAACACTGTGCTTGAACTCTCAGTAAACATTTCCATGTGGGTGCATGTGTCCATTTCCCCTTAATTCAATGAGACAGGTCAGGACGGAGAGCATGCTAATTTGATTACTTTCTCATTACACACCACGCCACAAAATCCTTGAGCATTCAGGGAACTTGCAGATTACGGTACAGCAGTGTCCAAACGGGCTGTGGTTGTGTGTAGAGCAGCTTGAAAGTCAATGTAAACAAACAATGAGTAAATATAGCGACATCCTCCACCTGTTCCATCGCCAGCCTTCTGAGAACTGAAGCGAGTTAATAACTAAACCTTACTATACGGTGCATCTAGCTCAGTGTGACGGGATAATTAGCCCTCTGCTCTCAGCCTGCATGTGGATGGGAATCTATAGATTGCAAGGGTTGTTGGGTAAAACACACGAGCACTGGCGCGCGCATGCACGCACGCACATACACACGCGCGCGCGCACACACACACACACACACACACACACACACACACTAAAGATCAGATAAGTCTCCATGGAAACAAACAACATTCTGGAGCGTAGCCTCTGATGTGATTGTGGTCTGTGGTAGGAGGACTGAAAAAATATAATAATAGGAATAATGATAATAATAAAATCATCATATTAATTTATATCGTGTAAATAAAATCAACATTCATTTATATAATGAGTGCTTCCATAGCATAAAGTAAAAGCACAACACTACTTTGTAGCAATGGTTCTGAGTGGGTCACTTTCTTGTTACAGACTCACAGGCCCTCGTTTACCAGTGTACCGTAGAAACCAGGACATACCTGAGAGCAATCATCTCACCTCAGGGCTCACGTGTGATTCATGGAACGATCATATCTCTCGCCAATTACGGCATTAGAATGATGGGCGTTGACCAATGTGGCAGCGGACCGGGACATGACAGATGTCTGTTGTGCGCTCGTTTCATTAACCAGGGCCATTGAGCTAAAGAAAGATCTGTGCCATCCACCACTTGATGTCAGTGAGGATTTATCTACTACATTATCTACTATAAACAGCCTGGCTGTCTGGGTACTCATTATCTCTGTCATCACCATAGCAATGGAAATAGACATCTAACACTAACTCTGTGTGAGACCAATATGAGACCCAATAAAGACCAACAAGAGATTGAATGTGTGTTTAGCATACGGGCTGTTCAGAGGCCGCGCTAAGGCGTCTCACCGATTCGTTGAGGCCAGGGACGGAGCGGCTTCGGAGGCTCAAGGCGTCGTCGCTGAGCTCTAATCCCGGGACGGAAAGGTCCATCTCAGAACGACTGTAATCTGGCACGAAACGTTTGAGGAGAAAGAGGGTGCAAGAGGGGTTGGGGAGTTCAGAACATGGAGTTCTACCTCGTTCGCACAGACGACAAACTAGGGAGACAAAGCGATTGCGCCTGCCATTCATTCTCAATGAGAGATAGCGATTTACAGCTGTGGTCAACCAGGCGGGGCGAATATAGACTAGAGGTGCATTTTATATAAATACTGAGCGAGGCGACACCGCGAGAACCAAAGTGTGTCTCCCTCGTTTGTGGTCCGTGTGAATGCAGGGTTACAGGATGTCTGACATACTAAGAACACCAACGCTGCACCAAGCTCAACAAGGATGTAATGGTAGCGCTCTGTCTCTGCGTGTAATATTAGCTAGCATTGCCTCTGCGTGTGACATTAGCTAGCATTGCATCTGCGTGTGACATTAGCTAGCATTGCCTCTGCGTGTGACATTAGCTAGCATTGCCTCTGCGTGTGACATTAGCTAGCATTGCCTCTGCGTGTGACATTAGCTAG
>JAODUE010017320.1:0-25089 GCA_027564755.1 Amblyopsis hoosieri
AGTGCAGGACTTCATTAGGAGTGCTAAGAAGTGGCGAGGTCGCTTGTCAAGGTACCAAGGTGGATGGTGAAGAGATGTGTCTTGAGTCTCTTTCGGAAGATGGGCAGGGTTTCCGCAGTTCTGACTGTTGCTGAATGCTCGTTCCACCACTGTGGTACCAAGAGTGGTACTTTTTTTATTTTTATTTTTCGAACCGCAAGATTTGCTGTTATATATTTCTCCCATGAAGTTCTATTCATTATTCTTGAAAACGGTCTGTCTCTTCTATCGTGCCTCTGCTCTGACTGTGCTGCTGTGTTTCATGTACCACCTGACAGTGTAAGGACTTGTGGTGACATGGTGAGATGTGTGACTGCTGTGTTTCAGACATGCACCAATAAATGCTGTAACCCGGCCACTTGCACATTCACCGATGGTGCCGTGTGCGCTCAGGGGACCTGCTGCAACAGCAACTGCCAGGTTAGCATTGTGGTATCACAGGTGCTCAGTGGTTCTCCAAAGGCTCATACTGTACAGTATGTAGCATTCTGCCCCACACAACGGGTGGGTTACACACGGAACTTGACCCGTGGTTTTAGCTCAAGGCTAAGGGAATGTTCTCACTACCATATTTGGGCTGGACCAGAGGGAACACCAATAACAATGTGAAATGGCTGGTGTGAACAGGGGTTTGTGCTGAACAGTAGAATTGTCATTGACCTGACTCTATATACAGCTGTATACTGTACGATGCATTCTGTGTCTACATCATCATCACTTTTTTAAATGTATTTTTAATTGAGAGTTTCCTTGTAGTTCACACCCTGGTGCCTAGAGCTAAAAGTAGCACTGAAAATGAAGTGTAAATAATGGATATAAACTAGTCCTGGGCTAATCTTAGCATCGGGCTAACTCTGGTATGAAAGCACTACTTTAGAACCATAAATGGCAACTGTGCTATGTTTTATTGTATGTTGTAACTTTTATTTATATTGTTTGTCTTCAGCTCAAAGTTTCAGGCACACCATGCAGAGATTCTATCAATGCATGTGACCTTCCAGAATACTGTACTGGAGGGAGTGCATTCTGTCCCCAAAACTACTTTGTCATGGACGGCCTGACATGTGAAAACAATGCTGCTTACTGCTTTGAGGGGAGCTGTCAGACATATGACTTTCAGTGCCAAAAGCTCTTTGCCCCAGGTTCGTTCAATCAAGGTGCAATGTGCACGTTATCATTTGTAGAGTAATGACAACACATCACAATGTTGTTCAATCAGGTTGTTATTAAACACGCTTTGAGGAGGGCTGGGGGGGAATAAATACATTTGTCCCTAAGTGCCCCATTGTCTCGTTAAAGAGCTGCCACCGTCTCTCTGGTAAATAGTTTGTCTTGAAGATAAGTGTAGAGGCATTGCAGCATTTCAGGCATAACGTCAGCGGATTTGCAATGAAAACTGAATCATTTGGAATCGTTCCGCTAACATCTCATCTCAGTGGCTGCACCACAATAACATTGACACTTCTTATGGAAACTCCTCATACTGCCTTTTTCTCTGTGGTAAATAATAGTTTTAATCAAGAAAAATAAAATGTTTGGACAGGTGCAAAAAAGGCTGCAGACATTTGCTTTCAATCTGCAAATACAAAGGGTAATGCATTTGGAAATTGTGGAATAACAAGCTCAGGAACGTACACTCCGTGCAGCATTGCGTAAGTACTCTGTTTGCAGAACTCTTTCATATTTTACAATAAGCCAAAATACATTCAAGATATAATATAATAGATATGCTATACGCGAGATGGCTGGAAAGAACGAGAAGTTATTGGTGAAGCCAGCCTAGACGTCTCAAATGTTAATTATCACCTAAAACGTTTGTGTTAATATTGATTTAGCAATTCTTCCAGGATATAACATTCCTTAAATGCACTGAAAGACTTTGCTGTTAACAACATTGCATGCCATTTAACTGTGGAACAACATGTGCATTGCAGTAATGTCATGTGCGGGAAGGTGCAGTGCAGCAACGTAGATGTCAACCACCCTCCACCTGGCGTCCATGTCAGCAATCAAATAATTGATGGGTCACAGTGTGTAAATGCCGACTTCGACCTGGGCACCGACGTGGTGGATCCTGCCCACGTTAAACCAGGAAGCCCCTGCTCGCAAGGAAATGTAAGCATCTTTTACATAAACGTGCTTGTGTGTGTGTGTGTGTGTGTGTGTGTGTGTGTGTGTGTGTGTGTGGTGCACAAGGAGAAGATGATAGATATTGTGTCATGTAAAATAATAAAAGTAATACATTTTATTTAAGGACGCCTTTCAAGACACTCAAGGACATCTTGCATAGCAAATACAAAGACACACATTAAACCATTTGGAAAAGACATAAAATGTTGTAAATTCAATTGTTTCACCATGACTTGATGATGTAAGGTCACATGACGATTGGAGAGGTGGTCACAACAGACACAGACAATAAGAACAGACATTGATAAATGCATAGTGGGAAAAAACATACATGGCACTTCAGGTTAATGATGTATGATGTTGAAATGTATCTTAAATCGCTTGTCTTGCACAACTACTGTATTGCATCACACAGTGACGCATTGAAGGAAGTTTGTCAGAATGATGACACAAAAGATTTTAATTGTGTACTAGGATGTACAATTAAAGGCGATGTGCCTGAACACACTTTTGATTTACCCATTCTTGGAAGACTGACTGCCTTCTAATAAGGCTAGTGTCTAGTCACTGTTTTCACAACACAGCTTTGCATAGAAAAGTGAACCTGAGACTATGTACACAGCACTAGCTG
The DNA here is from genome assembly GCA_027564755.1 of Amblyopsis hoosieri. Taxonomy (NCBI): domain Eukaryota; kingdom Metazoa; phylum Chordata; class Actinopteri; order Percopsiformes; family Amblyopsidae; genus Amblyopsis; species Amblyopsis hoosieri. Next base: position 2,801 of record JAODUE010017320.1, read on the forward strand.
GTATTTAATGTTGAGGTCTGTTGGGTGAGGACCTATCCTGAGGTCTGTTGACCATTGTTGTTCTTCCTTTTAGCCATTTTCAGTGGAATCTGGTTTGGACAGTTCAGGCCTGTTTTAGCATGCCAAGGTGCAGTTCTTTGCTTGTGCCGTCTATTCTTAGGGCTATACTTGAATTGTCAGTGTTATCGGAGAGCTCCTAAATCTCCCTTCAAAGGTATGTAGTCTTTTGTCTCATTGACTTCTATGGACTCGGCCATAGCCATGGAAAGAACAGAGTTACGTCAACAACAGTAGTTTGAAATTTTCCGTGGTCACATGGTTCATGGAGAGGCAACACCTATGGCAAACTTCCTGTCAAAAGAGTTCCAGGAAGTGCTTGGTGGGGTGTATGTGTGTACGTACAGTGGATATAAAAAGTACACAGTTGATTCAATTTTCAATTGAATTCACATTATAGGTCACATTAAAGGTGGAAAACGTTCTGATGTCAATTTATTTGTATCACATCACAAATACCTGGCATTTTAACGGGTGTGTAGACTAGATCTACTGTACGTACGTATGTACATACATACTGCCCACCAAGCACTTCCTGGAACTATTTTTTTTAATTATTTGTATAAATAAATGTTTTGGTAATTAGTAGTCAATAAATGCACCGATTTACATTTAAAATATAATTTATAGGGTACTTTTAGTATTTAGGCTAACTTCCGGGAACTATTTTGAGGCTCTGTTACAGATGCTGGTGCGCTTACAGTGATATCTAGTGGCAGAAAGTAATACTGAAATACGTACTGGGGGCTCTATTAAGATACCAGACAGATAACCTTTCAAGTACTCTCTAAGAAGATGGAATGCTGTTATTTTGTGTACAATACTGAACAACCTTCTTTTCAAAAAAGCTGCTTTTGATGGAGCTTCAGTTTAAAGGACAACTTGTCACATGCAGTTCTGATGTTATGACTGGCTATGTAAAGATATGTAAAGACGCTATATACAGTGTCATTTTAAAGGCAGGTTTAGTCATTCTCGAGAATGCATGCTAACTTCGAGCTGTAATCAAAACTCAAGCTCAGCCCTACACATTGAAATGCATTGCGAGGCCAAGCAGCATAGTTGTTGTGAGCGGTGTTCGCCATTTGCCACTTTATGCTCCTATTTACGGAGCAAGGGCTGTGTAGAAGTATCTGATAGTTTTCTCAGCACGCGCAGAGAATGGTAAGGTAGTGATATGCGAGGAGATATTTGATGAATTTTACAAAGTGTATTAGATTACAATAACTGACTACTTTATACCTTTTTTTTATGTATTATTTATTTAAAGAAGGTAATGTATAGGCAAGATGCTGCTTTGACTTTTTGTTTTACCTGTGAAATTTATTTTTGAATTATTTCGAATGAATACTGCATGTGGTTGTTGTGTCTTTCAGACCTGCATAAACTTTGCATGTGTGAATGCCTCTGTTCTGCTGCCTAACTTCACCTGTAATGCCCAAAGTACCTGCAACAGCCACGGGGTAGGGAACGTTTTCCCTTCACATGTACAATAATAATAATAAACTTCTACAAGAAATGTACAAGACGGCAGCCCTGGCTGCAGATGTCCCGCGACATATTGACAATGTTATCAAACTTTTTCTTCTAGGTGTGTAATAGCTTGGGCCACTGCCATTGTATTAACGGATGGGGCCCACCCTATTGCGACAAGTCGGGCAGAGGGGGCAGCATGGACAGTGGTCCTGCAGAAATAGGTTAGTGGCTGTCAAAGGCTACTATCAGTCTGCACTCAAATCTGCTCGCTCCTAAAGAGGAAGGGGCCAGGACTACATTGTTGTTGGATGCACACGTGTTAGCTAGCGAGATTTGCAGCTTCACTGTGAAGTTCAGCTTTGTCATTTTATGTTTGTGTGTTTGTACTGTATATGTGTATGTGTATGTACAGTGTATATGTGTCTCTGTCTATCTAAAAACATGTTTTTTTTTTTTTTAACCCTTCAGACTACTCTCTCAGGAATGGCCTGTTGATCTTCTTCCTGCTGGTGGTGCCTGTCTTGGCTGTGATCGTATTTCTGCTGCTCTATGTTTTCAGGAGAGAGTCTGTTGAGCCTTGCCTCAAACGTTGCGCTCAACGTAACAGGTCAGTGGAGAGGTTTCGACTGCAGCTGTCAAAAGTGGCACCGTTTTAATTTCTTTTAGTCTCTAATCTCAGCGTTTGGTCGGGGAGAAGACACTGAGAACACTCGCAAGCTTCAAGCTCAAATCAAAACAATATCCCTGCACATTGAAACGCATTGTGAGGCAAAGCCTAATACTATGGCTTTGTTGTTTTTGAGCAGTGTTTTTTCAACATGCACAGGGATAGCGAAATGCGATTTATGTATGGTGAATTTGACAAAACGTGTATTATCTTACAATAGCTGACTATACCATTAACGTCATGTATTTGTGTATATTTTTATCCAGGTCTCGTAATCCACAAAATAAGCAAACTAATGCCGCTGCTACAGCCCAGCCATCTCAAGATCCTCCTGCAAAGGTATGCTATTGTGGAGACCCACGTAAATGTTGGTCTACTTCAGGGTCAGGTTCGAGGGGCACACACTAGCCTAGGGGTGGTCCTCTGTCTCGCTCCAGTTGTCTGTGAATGATATGAATGATGGAAAATATTATCATGACCTTAGTTGTCTTTGATAAGGCCTCATGGTTGTCTGTGGGAAGTGAGTGTGATAGACATGCATAAATACTTAGGCCACAGTGTGAGCTTGGAGCATTGATTCCAAGACATCATCACAGTAACATCTATATATGCTACCCATAGTCATCAATACATCTGAGTCTTTTAAGATGTTGCGATGGTGTTTTTTATTATTATTAATAAATATATTTGTACTTCGTTTTCCTATCATTTAAACAAAATCCTCAAAAACTTAAATACATAAGTACCTTTTACTTCATCACTTCAATTTGAGTCATTTATTTGTGCACATGTAAAAATATATATGTTTTTTTTTTTTCTTTTTAAACAATTTCAGCCACCGAATCCAACAGTTATCCCACCTTCATACCCTGGGTAAGTTGTAACAGTATTACTACTACTACTACCACCACAACACAACATATTGTGCAAAATGCTGTGACCCCATGCATCCCTCTTCTGTTTCAGAAATAGAGAAGGGGATTATTGGGAAACGAACGTCATCACTGCTTCTGGCCGTCCTCCACCGGCCCCCCAGCAGGGTCCTGGAGTACCTCGACCAATCCCATCCCAGCCACAACAGCTATAACAAGGGCTTTTGCTCCTCCCCCACAGAATCGCTTGCACCACCCGCCCTAACATCATTCCCCTCACACTCGCACCCCAACATTTTTACAGTGACTACATTTAAAATGTGTTGCTGAGAGCCTGTGTGTGCGCGAGCACATACACATACTTTTAAATATATGCGGTGAGCCTTGGAATGGGCTTCGCTGTAACTTGTTGCTAGGACTGTAGCAACAGCACTACTGCAAGGTATGGAGCTAATAAGTGCACATTTGTTCATGTAAACCATACATTTGAACAGCTTTTTTTCTCTCTGGAAATGGCGTATTGTTTACATACCTGGAATAGAAAAGGAAAATATTTTCTTATTGTGTTTTTTTTTTTTTTTTGTATCCTCCAACTTTTAAGTGTTTTGTAAATTGACTATCAATGTGGAAAGTAATAAATAAATTTAAAGTGTAACTGTATTTATTATCCTAATGTGGTGTTTGATTTTACTTTATTATTGTATCTAAACACAAGGGATGACGTAATGTGTTCACTGCTGACTGATTAAACACACTGATAAATAATGCGACAAGCATTTCGTTTGTAGTTTGTAAACCCCTCCATCAGTCTGGAAAACATTTTTTTGCATATCAAATCATTGGCATCCATGGTCCAAACCAAGATGAGAGGTGCTCAACATTCACTGTGATGACTATAGAATAGGACATGGGCACACACCATTGTTTTGACAGTTGATCTGTCAAAACAATAATACATTTTATTTTCATGACACCAATTTCATAACACTCGACATCTCGCATTGTACTGTAGCCTACATAGGCAACTATAAATATCAATTAAAACATTTTTGTTAAAGCACTTGGACAGTGCCTATATGGTATGGCATTCTTCTGATGCTTTAAATGTAGGTATATATATATATATATGGTTAATGTCTTTTTTTTTTCTTTTCTTTTTGTATTTGTTTAATTTTTATAGTCGACTATGTCATGTCTATGTAGCCTATTTTACTTGTCTGCGGTGTATTTTGATATATGACATTCCGATTTCTACCAGTGGGAGGCAGCAATAAGCTATAACAGAATCTCGTCTGCCAGAAAGCACAGCGAGAAGAAGGAGGAATTGGCATACGGGTAACTGGGCTATTGTAAATGATGTATGTATCTTTTAACTAATCTTTTAATCTCTGATATAAAATGGATATAGATTGTCCCATGCATGTGCCACCGATGCCTGCATGTATATGTGTTCTCTGCGGATTACCTGCTGCTGGAAAGTCAAGCCTTGCCCAGACGATCATCAGACTAGCTGCAGAGCAGGGATGGAACTCTACTGTAGTTCCTTATGACGATATGATCCCTGAAGATGCGTTTCATGTGAAAGTATTGGAGGACAATAACCGACAACAGCAAGCGGTAAAACGACTAGATGCTAATATTGGCATATCTATTTTAATATGTGTCACACAAACCACGTATTCTAAATAAGATTTTGAAGTGTGGCTTGCCTAATAATACATTTTAAATAAACACGTATCGTCTTACATTCCAGCAGACTGATTGGAAGTTGCGGAGACAAGAAGTGCTGCACTGCATTGAGCAGTTCTTGAAGAAACCTCAGGTTTTGACAGACCCACCATCCACCTCTTTGCTAAACCTCGAAGCATGGAGAAAATACATCTGCACTCCACTGGAGTCCAAGACTGACCACTTGCCCCTACTTATTTTATTAGATGACAACTTCTACTATCCAAGCATGAGATATGAAGTGTACCAAATCGCAAAGAAATGTAAGCAATAGCCTACTTCTGAATATAACATATGAATATAGTCTTCTGTTCAATTTATGTGAATGCAGGCAGCTCAAGCTTTCACTTGGTTACTGCTATGCTGATGGACTGCTCAATGTAGATTCGCTGGGGTTCTGCCAGGTGTTTCTGCACTGTCCTGTGGAGTCCTGTGTTAGCAGAAACCATAGACGGTCCAAACCTTTACCGACGGAGGTGATACTAGATATGGCGAAGCGTTTGGAATCTCCAAATCCACAGAAGAACTCTTGGGAGAGGAACAGTGTTACACTTAACAGCACAGAGAGTTTCTCCAAGGATGACATGTAAGACAATACAATGGCAGCTTTTGATGCATTGATTCACACACAGCCTCAGGATATGAAATTGTTTCCATCACAACTTCTTTGCTTCACGTTCAGACAGAGGTTAATGGAACTTATCTCCGCCGCAATGAGTAACCCACTCAGTCCAGTTGAAGACAGCACAGAGCAAAAGGTCAATATTATTTTACACACATCTATGTGTGTAATAAATGCACCAATGATATTGGCACTATATGCCCCTTCTCCTTTACGCTCCTATAAATGCTTTATCCTCTACAGGAAGTTGACCGCCTTAAGTGTGCCAGTAATGTTGTTCACCAAGCTGACCAGGCCTGTCGTCGTTTAGTCTCTGAAGCTATGAAGGCTGCCAGAGGTCAGTTTTAAACGACATTAGAAATTAATACAATTTTCTAAATGTTTTTTAAGTGACTGGGGAAAAAATAAGTAATAATTGTGTTATTCTATTGCACCCTGGTTTTAGAAAATAAACTGTCACCAGAACACATGAGGTTTCTGGCATCTGAGCTGAATGAATCCAAAACAAGACTTCTTCACAACCTACGGAAACAATTCCTCCAACAATTTCACATAAATCCAGGAGAGGATGTTGAAGTTGAGCATGTGGTGAAAATGGCAGTTAAAGATTTTGACAAAGATAAGGAAGATATATTGTTAAAAATGTTAATGAATAATTCTGATTAAGACTGTCAATTTGCAATGTATTTATAATTGCAAATAATACAATAAATTGTAATTGTGTGGAATTTATATTTGCATCGGGTATAAAATTGGGTAGTGCCTTTAGAAATAGTTATACTTCAATTATTCATTCCAATGAAAAAACAAATAACATATCTTAAACATATTTTAATGTAACTTTATCAAAACAGTTTCCATAATGAGATTACATTAGTAATCTATTATAGAATTGCTTAGAGTCTATAATTAGATAGCAAAATGTTGGTTTTCAATAAAAATCACAATTTATTTTAGTGCAAATGGTAGACATTACAATGTAAGCACAACCTGTTGCCAACAATCTTTTAACGCTTTTAATTAAATATTTTTAAACATTTAGTCACAATACTGTACTTCACTGGACAACTTGAAGGTTACACAACATAACAGTAATACCAATGGTCTGCTACAAAAATAGGTTAATAATACATAGGCAAGCACCACAATGAATCGATGCTACAAGGCTCCTGAATAGTCCAGTTCATATTTAGAGAGCATATTAAAAAGAGTTACAAAATTACTCTTGCAATCCGTTTGTGCTCAATGAGGTGTGTACTGCTAAACTGACATGCCAGAGGAATTGTTGTCACAAGTCCATCTGGGGAGCCGTACATTGAAACAGTTTGTGAATAACGGGTACTTTCAAAAAAAATACTTAGCAGTTGATTTGATGAACCATCTGGTCATTTTCATTGTCGGCACACCTAAACCACGCCCGTGTAGCTATAAACAAGACGCTGATCAATTCAGATGCTACTCAGACACTATCAATATGATCCCTAAGCTTTCCAGACTGATTCTCAGGGTGAAATTAAACTGGAACTCGTGAGATCAGGATGGTCTCGTGAGGCTACTGCTACTGCATGTGTAATGAAAACAGGATGATGAAAATGATTGACAACATTAGGACATTAAAACATAATGGTCTTGATCATAGCGGCACCTTCTCTTACTGACTTCAAAACACATCAGCTTCGTTAAGAGCAATTCAGAGAACATGTATTGTATCTTGGCACTTCAACTGAGATGAAAACTTAAGGTGCAACTGTGCACCCCAGATCTGAGCCTGACTCCACCCAATGCACAACTGCAAATTGGAGTGAGGAGGCTGGGAGGGAGTCCCCCATTAATATCAATTGGTTTTGATGACAGCGATTTTTAACAGATATGACGTGTAGAGCCATTTTCAGACCATAAAAAAAATCAATTTTTATGAAAACAGGAATTTGATCAATATTAACACCATCATTTGTGTCACATCACAGTGCAGTCTTATTTTAAGTTTAGTTTAAAAAATTAAAAATTAAAAAAATTGTGAGTTTAGTTACACTTTACTTGATTTCATCTGTGCGTTGATTGAGATTAAACTAATCAGGATCTAAATATCTTAAACTATAACTATGGCCTACTGCAATAAGGGATCATAACATTTGCATGATAATTATAATATTTATTACAAATGGAACTGGGGCGTCATATGCAATAAAAGCATTCTTCAGGTACCGCCATGGAAATCACTTTTTATGTTGGCCACGTGCAAAGTGGCATGCAAAGTCATATTTGTCTCTGCACATGAAACCACAAATGTTGCACTGGAAGGGATTTTCACAGCCATGGCAGCCCATGTGAATGGTGTAGAGGACGTTATCAGAAAAGCGAACGTCACAGTGCTGGCATATGTGCAGTAGAGGCACACCTTGGAAGTCTTGTGTGCTCAGGGCCGGGGTGGATGCGCTAGGCTGGCTGACACCGGCGCCTGCGGAGAGATCGTGGGGCGTGTCGTCGTAGCTGTTGCTCTCCTCCATGCCGTAGCTGCTCTGCTCCGAGCAGTGATACTTGAGGGACTGCAGAGTCTGGACCTCCTTCGTTGACACGGCGACGGGTGCGCCCGAGACCTGCTGTATGAGGATAGGCTTCTCGTCGTTGCAGGGCGCCGGGGCGCCATCTGGGGGTCGGTCCAGGCTCTGCGTCTCGTTGGCGGGGCGGGGTAAGTCGGCGGCAAGCGTGGACAGCTGCTCCAGCGGGTTGCCGCTACCGAAACCGTTAGCTCCGCGATTGCCGCCGTCCCGCACCTTGGCCGCGCTCTCATCCCCACCCATGTGGTGATTCAGGACGCGGGAAAAGTCGTTCAGGTAGTCCGCCTTCGGCACCGCCATCGGTGCCGGGCTGAAGTTGCTGAAGACGAGCCTCTTGCCGAAGCCCAGCGAGTACGAGCGTTTCTGCAGGACGCCGAGCACCCGCTTGTTGGCGAACGCAGAGCGCACGGCGCGCACCGGCACCAGCTTGTGGCGGCGCCGCCGGTGGTGGGACAGGTTACTGCGGTCGCTGCAGCGGAAGGCACACAGGTCACACTTGTAGGGCTTCTCCCCCGTGTGGGATCGCATGTGGGCCTCCAGGTGGCGCTCGTAGGCTGATGCGAACGGACACAGCTGGCACCGATGAGGCTTTTCGCCTGGGGGTGAGACCCAAAACAAAAAGGTCAAAGGTCACATTGGTTGTTCAGTGAAAACAGAGGTGCTTTCAAATTGACCAGGTGAAGGACGAACGCTGGCGAACATGTTCAAAATAGTGTCACGTTCGCTTTGAGTTTGCTGAGTTTGCGCTAACTTTGAGCTCAAATCAAAACAAACTCACTCAGAAGCACCAAACCACACATTGAAACCATCGACTGTATATCTAAATCGACAAAAGTCACCTATCGCTTTTCTCATGAATGGATTTGAACACTGCATTGCAGTACCTCACTCAGCCTGTAATGCCCCCATTCACTATAATGGTCAAATGTATGGCTACTATATTTATATAAAATTAATAAATGCACCCCCGTACAGTTGTAACGAACAGGGACACTAGCTATAGAGACAAAAAACTTTTTTTAATCAGGCTGTAAACATGTTCATTTTTGCAGGAAAGTCAAGACATTTTAACATTGTAGTCCATGTGGATTGACTCCCTTTTGCAGGCAGCCTCAAGTGACCATTCAATGAACTGCAGGGTTTGGCACTTTCTCCTTCTTAGCACCATGTGTTTCCTCTTGATTGAAATACACTGCGAAACCAAGCAGCCTTGTTGTTATGTGAACAGTGTCAGCCATTTTGTTTATGTTCTTATTTACGGAGTCAGGGCTGTGTAGTGTACCTGACTACGCACCTCAGAACTACGATGACAACACATATTGTCTAAGAAGTGTTGTAGATTACCTGTGTGAATGCGGATGTGCTCTATTAGACGGGCCATGCCCTTGTTGGCATAATTGCAGTAGCTGCACTTGTACTTTCCATCAGGAGTCCTCTCCAATCCATCCATCTGCAACTCTCCTCCATCCTCCAGTGACCCGCTGACATCTACAGAAGGGTCCAGACCATTCTGCTTGCTCTTTGGTGCACCTGAAATGTGCAAATGCAAACTTATTTGTGAATCAGAAGATTCTACAGTTTAATAGTCTACTTAGAAAGACACACCTCATTGTCCCTTGTGTACATATTTCCAGTTATCAGTAAAAGCTAAACAGCATTGTTCTGAATCTGTGCTACACACACTCCACCAATATTTGACGCTTTCTAAATATTTATTTTTAAATAGAAACTGTGAGCTGAGAGGTAAACTGGGTTTTCTGAGCATTTAAGTCAAGGAGTGTTCCTTTAAATGGGTAGTGTTGTTTTTCTCACCAGCTTGAAACGACTCATCCGGTCCTTTCTCTGCACATACAGAGCCTGAGATCATGTTGACATGCTGCGTTTGTTGTGTCAAGTATTCTTGAAATTCCTTCACAAAATCCACCGGTTCAGTCTTTATATCTTCCATTGTCCTTAGTGCTGGATCTTGATTTCTAAAAAAAGCATAAATCCAATGTAACAAAGGATGACAAATTGCTTGTGGTTCAGTTACCACTCAAGCGACGTGAAATTAACGTTGGTTGCCTACAACAACTAGGGGTTAGCTTATGTTAGCTAACGTGTTTGAAATGATATAAATCCAGTACGCATTGTCCCAACCATCAGATCAACACAAAATAACAACTATGTAGCGCAGTTACGGTAACGTCTTAACAATCGCGTTCAGTATAACACGATTAGTACTGCTCTTATGAAGACAATCATCGGTTGTGTGACACTAGCTGTGTGTCCTTTATCTTCATGTAGACCTATGCCATTAGACATATGTTGTAGACTACTCCATCCCAGTAGATGGCGATGCATGTGAAATACCAGTACCGATTAACCCAAACAAGAAGAATACGAAGAAGGATTTAACCTTCTGAGAACCCGTATGTAAACAGTATCAATTATGGCATCCTCCTTGGTCAGAGTTTTCACAAAGGTATGAGTGAGTCGTAGACTGATCAAAGAAACCACGCATGTGTGGATTGCATGACATTTGGATTGATGTAGTATTTGTCTTCATAATTGTACTTCTAAAGCGCTATTTTCATGCCAATGTAGGCTATACTTTCTCGTAACGATACGGTAATGCTATATGGGAGAAACACGTGATCGCTTTCATAAATGTAAAAAATAATTAAACCACGATTGGAGAACACTGTTTTTTAAAGTAGTAAACCTATGCTACCCCATTTACCCACGTAATACAAATGTAAGAATATGCATATGCTACGTGTAATTGATCGTACCGCCGTCGTCTAAAGACAATATATAATAATATATTTGATTTAACCTATTATTTTACTAATAGTTTTGAACTCAAAGTTGGCAAGCGTTCTCGAGATACCCATTTTTTCATATCTTGTTTCTTCCTTTCCATGTTAAACAGAAATTAGTCAATAATGATGAGAAATTGATATTATCAGCTGAAAGGATGAAATAAATCAGCTAGGGCTCTTCATTTTTCCATGACCTTGAAAAAAGGAATCTGGCCGATCGCTGGTTGCCACACTGCCAACCAACCCTTTTATCAGTCTGTAAAACTATCCCATAGCCTACTGGTTATTTTTTACATCACTTGTCATTTTCTAACACTGAACCTAGGGCTGGGCCATATGGACCAAGAATAATATCCCAATATATTTAGGTTGAATACCGATACACGATATATATCGGTATTTTCTATAAAGTGGGCTAAATCCTTCAGGCATAGAGAAAAAACAGGAAACTCGACGGAAATGTGAAATTTTTAATTTTTAGCGACATTAATTGACATGTGAGCTTTCTCTGGTGGTCACTCGCTCCTGACTCCACTCCTCAGGCCAAGTGCAGGCATGGAGGGAGGGAGAGACGAACAAATCATAAAAGTTATTAATAAACGCAAAATATATCGATGTAAACAATATTGTCTAATCATATATCTCTTTTTTTAAAAATCCGATATATACCTGTATATACCGGTATATCGCCCAGCCCTAACTCAACATATAGTCATTTTCTTTTTCCACACTCTTAACTGCTCATTGCTGTACCTTGAAAATCCTGGATGTGGATGCTGCCCTGGGTCATGATCTTGACTTTGTGGAGGGGTGGTTAAGTTCCTCAGTGCTTCTCTCTCCTTGCTTCTTTTGTAAGCCGCTCTCCGCTTCAGTTGCTGTTCTCTTTTCCCTGTCGCCACATAATTTCTCCATCTCTGGCGTTCATTCTGCAGGTATTTCTCTCTTCTTTCAGGATCAGCGTTTAGGCCTGCGCGATACTGCCTTTGCCTTTCTGCTCCTGCTGTCGGTGCCATCACAGAGTCAGATGTCTGTAGATGTTTAAAATTTATATAATTAAATCAAACTTCTTTCAGAGCAATTTACTCACACACACAACTTTAACATGGACATTATACATTCAACACATGAAATATAATAATATATTTACATGTTTTAATTAACTGGGTAACTTCAGAAGTGTTAAAACCCTATCACAATCTCACAACCCCGTTACAATCAAATAAGTAATGGGGTTGTGATTTGTATTTTGTTTTTTGTTAAAAATGGCCACCGTAGTGAATAACAGGAGTTGTGATTTGTATTTAGTTTTTTGTTAAAAATTGCCACCATAGTGAATAACAGGAGAGCACATGGCATGCATGAAACTTAAGAAATCATATTGTTGAACTAACAAAGATCATTTTCACCTGTCTGCACACACTGTTGTTCAGAAGACTTCTATGATGTTAATTCCTGTGGCCGATGTCATATCAGGATCAGTTCATTAATGTTGGGGGGGGGGGTATTTGTTTAACAGGGTTGAAGGGTTACTGAGGTATGGAACTAAATAATGAGGTATTAATTAATCATCCTTAATTTATGTAGAAAGAATAAAAACATTACCAGCAAAACAGCACAGATAGACATGTATAGCAATGGCAAAATATATGGACATTATTCTTATAAAATGTAATGTGTGTCACGTTTTTTTACACTTTTACACACTAGTGTGTGGCCAATCGGAGTTGTGCTGTTAGCTACGGACATGCTTTCATGATGCTGACACTGCAATATAGCATCAGTTTTATTATAATAGAAAAGAATGTCAATAAAGGCTTTTTTCGTTGGAAACTGTTTTCACTTTTCTCTCAACTTTTCTTCTGCAAGAGTGGATTTAGCCACCGGTTCTTCCGGTTCACTGGCTCGTCCAATCACCGGCCTAGAATCTAGAATAGAGAGCCGAAGTGACTTCTGCGTTATGGGACCTTAGTTTGTAAAAAATATGCATGATAGTCAATGGCGAGAATACATGTATTTTTAGATCCCGTTTGCTTTGTGACACGAAGCACACATGAAAGCGCATGAAAGCGCATGTTTCAATGGATGGCTTCCCAGATGGATGTGTCTACAGACCATCCATCTGGCATGTCATGTTAAGGATCTCTGAGCTCATGGCCTGTTTTCCTTGATCGGTCTATCAAGTCTACCTAGCCTGTCAATCACTTCAAAAATATTTTCAGGTTGGCAGAAACATCTCTCGGCCATGGGTGGCATGCCATGTTGGGCTGCGGAACAGCTCCACAAACACTGCAGGGGTCTTATTCCCTCCTTTACAAACCTATTCAGATGAGGAGGAGATGATGAGACATGCTGGTAAGACGGGAATCTGGCCGGGGACAATGTAAAACCGCTGCCAACAGTGGGGTTGTTAAATATTATATCCTTTACCTTGTTTTTTTTAAACAGTTAAGAAGTATGCACAAGAGCGAATTGCCCCATATGTGTCGAAGATGGATGAGAATTCGACCATGGACGAGGAAGTGATCAAATCCCTTTTCGAGCAGGGTGTATGTTATTTATTTATACATTTATTTAAAAAAAAATGATTGAACTAAAGAATGATAGTACAACAGTTATTAATTATTTACTTGTTTCAGATTGCTTACAATGAATATCTTTCAACATTCACAGCTGATGGGCATTGAGATTGACCCGCAATATGGCGGCACTGGCTCGACGTTCTTCTCTTCTATTCTTGTAATAGAGGAGCTAGCTAAAGTGGACCCCTCAGTGGCAGTGCTATGTGACATACAGAACACTCTGATAAACACACTGGTTTCCAATCTGGGAACCCCAGCACAGAAGGAGAAGTACCTTAGCCGTCTGTCAACAGACATGGTGGGGAATCTGTGGTTCTACCTCTCTTGGAATGAGTGTTCCTAGAATACAAACGCCACAGAATTGCTGAATACACAATTATACAAACATTTTTGCCATAATACTATTTTTTTACCCCTCTGTTTTCACACAGGTCGGTAGCTTCTGCCTTTCCGAGGCAGGGTCTGGGAGCGACGCCTTTGCTATGAAGACACGTGCTGACAAACGCAAGGACTATTACGTCATCAACGGATCAAAGATGTGGATCAGCAGTGCGGAGAACGCCGGGCTCTTCCTAGTGATGGCTAACGCGGACCCCTCAGCCGTGCGTAACGGCTGCTCTCTCAAACACGTCTTCTCATTCAGGGTTTTCCTCAAACCGTCTTACAAATATAATGAAGAATATATGCGATTCCTGTGGTTTCAACTAAGCCGCCATAGCGAGACTAGGAAGATGTGAACTAACGTCTCATTTCCCTCTTTTTTTTTCCCTCTCCTCAGGGCTACAGAGGCATTACCTGTTTCCTTGTGGACAGGGACACAGAGGGACTAGAGATTTGTAAGAAGGAGAACAAGCTAGGTCTCCGTGCATCCTCCACCTGCCCTCTCAACTTCGACAATGTCAAGGTATAATCAGTTATCACCAACAGCAGCCACACGCCGCCAGTGTGGAACATTCACATGCTACACAACGGGGGCTTTCGCTAGCATCGCTCTCTGTTGTGCTATAGGTCCCGGAAGAGAACATCTTGGGCAAGGTGGGCCAGGGATACAAGTATGCTATTGGAATGTTGAACGAGGGCCGGATTGGCATTGCCGCTCAGGTAGGCCATTCAGCCGCTGGAACACTGTTTGTTTGAAGCGTAGCTGTGCATTAAATTAAAGGTGGAGTCAGTTAATTATGGGGAAGTTGATATTTAGGGTGATCAAAACATACACCCTTCTCCCTTCAATGCCATTGGGTGCATCCTCAGAAGAGCCCCCCGCCTCTGCACCACTTTGTTTGTATTCCCATTAGTAGAGCCACGCTGTGTGAGGAAACCCTGGATTATTCAGCGTGCACAGAACCGGCAGCTAGTGGTCTGTGAGGAGATATTTGCAGAATCTGACACGATTGCTGACTCCACCTTTTTTTAAATGGCGTTTTACTGTGCTAGAGCACGGAGGTAATCTATGAGCTGTATAGTCTCGGCCTCGCCTGTTCATTAGCACTACGTTGTGAAGCAGCCCTCGCTGAACGTCTTGAGTCATTCTTTCAAAATTTAAAAAAATCATAAGAATAATGTTGTGTGGTTCCGGTAAGACACAAATGGAGGAGTGCAGTGTTTATACAAGCCATTCCACATTAAGTGCTTCACTAGCCTTGTATTAGTCTCGCAGAGCCAGCCTTTACTTGAGCAAAGTCTGGGGCACGACGCTGGCTAACTGCGCCAAGATCCGCCTACTTGACAGGAGAGGTACTACATTTTGATTGACATGCACAGTGACCAACCACAGTACGTAACTCCATGACAAAGTTAAACTTGCACAGAGGAATTTGTTGAGGAAATTACCAACACACCTCTGACTGTTTTCAGGTCATGTAGATAAGTACACTACGGTTACGTCTTAAAATACATTCAACAACTGAAATGAATAAATATCATCGCACAGGAATTACAGATGCAGACTTAATGTCAAATCAAACACCGGAATTAAAGTTGCAGACTTAATGTCAAATCAAACAGCCAATGAAAATCGACTTCCTCACTTAAAGTTAGTCAAGCTTATAAATGTATATGTATGAGACGTTTAGCACAGAGTTGCTTATGTGACATGGTGCTTCTAGACAGAAGAGGCTGAGACTAGCTTTCTGTCTATGTCTCAGATGCTGGGGTTGGCACAGGGCTGCTTTGACCACACTGTTCCTTACACCAGACAGAGGACTCAGTTTGGAAAACGTATTATTGACTTTCAGGTAAGACTCAAGTATAATTGCGTGACATTATTATGGCGCCTGTAGTTTTGCTGAAGTGGCATGCAATCACTTACCATCTGTCTTCTGGTTTATAATGTAGGGCATGCAACACCAAATAGCAAATGTGGCCACACAGATTGAAGCAGCCAGACTGCTGACTTACAATGCTGCACGTCTAAGGGAAGCCAAAAGACCCTTTGTTAAGGAGGCCTGCATGGCCAAATACTTTGCTGCAGAGGTGAGCTGCCTGACACATTGACAGCATTACACTTTAATAAACAGTACCCTTCGGTTTGGACACACCATTCAAGGGCTTTGCTTTATTTTTACATGAGGACATGTAACCAAAAATGTGTTTCAAATTATGATAGTTTGCCAATGCCATTTTGATGTGCGTGCGCGTGTGTGTGTGCGTGCATGTGTGCGTGCGTGTGTACAGAATTTACATACATACAGTATGTATATTCTGTAATGTGAGTGTATATACAGTACAGTATATGTATATCATGCCTTCATTGTTTGAATGTATGTTGGTGTCTCCTTCAGGTCGCCACTCTGACCACATCCAAATGCATAGAGTGGATGGGAGGGGTAGGCTTCACCAAGGACTACCCCATAGAGAAATACTACAGGGACTGTAAAATCGGTGAGCGTAGTCGGACAAACATTTACTTCTGCCTGCATGCTGTTGCTCAGTGGCTGTCCAGCAAACAGTGTGTGGAGGACAGAAAGCATAAGGGGTGTGTGTGTACTGTGTGTTTGTGTGTGCGGGGGGAGGCGAGGTTCGGCTCAGCCAAGCAGACGGCTGTTGATTGGACGAGAGGGGCAGGCGGAGAGTAGAGCGATTATAGTGCGCTGTCCAGGAGGTTTAGTAATGTGACTCCACACAGGAATCCCCCCCCTGACCTCGCCGTGCAGAGGTAGAGCCATTGGACTCCCGCATGCCAATGGAAGCACTCAGGGGAGACTGTCGCTTTACATTTGTCAGCGTCATACCGCTTCTCCAGGAGGAAGAACTGCCAGCTCCTGTGTTCATTTGATATTTTAAACACTCTGTAATTATGTATGACAATATTCTCCTTTGAATGTTTGTGGATTTCTGTAATTGGGATGTTTTTTTTTATGATCCTTTCTTTTTTTTTCTCCTCTCCAAATGCAGGTGCCATTTACGAGGGCACGACCAATATCCAGCTGACAACAATAGCCAAGCATATTGATAAGGAATATGAGCACTGATATGTGACCCAGCTTGGTGTTAGTGGGTTAACTCCTCTGTGTGACACTCTACGGTTTTAACCTAAAGACTTTAGTTTGAGCCGTTGGCATTTATTATCACTACGGTTACCTGAATCCAGAAAATAGTATTTTCAATTGTCAGTATCAGTCTGTGAGTGACAATGATTTTCGTCTTTTTTTCTAGATGTTATGTCACCCATGGCATATCATAAAGTTACTGTCTTTGAGATAGTTAACTAGGTGTTTATTATTTCTGCAGAACCAGATGGTGACTTTAGTGTCTCCTTGTATCTGGAATATCTACTACTCACAGTCCACTTGCTGCCTATTCTGTAGGCATGCTGAGCAAATAATCATGGTGTTTCTACACAGCCATGGCTCTGTAAATGGGAACACACAGAAAATGGTGCAGACCTCACAACACAACAATATCCTAGCCACGACAATGCATTTCCAATGTGTGGGGCGGAGGTGCTAAGGCAGCGCCCTATGCCAAGGGAATTGAAGGGAGCAGTGTTTTCGCTTGAATCAAGTTCAAATATCAAACAGTTTTTTTCCAAAATCACTGACGTTTTTAATTGTTGTTTATGCAGTGTAAATATAGCATAATCATCTAATTAAAATTTGTAAAAAGGCTAACTTTAAATATGTTAATGACTGATGTGATGTGGATTTATACTGTATACTGACTAGAGAGAATGTAGGAATATTTTTGTTTTGACCATGTTATGCCACAAGATGGCAGCATTCCCG
Organism: Amblyopsis hoosieri; assembly: GCA_027564755.1. NCBI lineage: Eukaryota > Metazoa > Chordata > Actinopteri > Percopsiformes > Amblyopsidae > Amblyopsis > Amblyopsis hoosieri. Next base: position 20,387 of record JAODUE010017320.1, read on the forward strand.
TGATTGAAAGGGACTTCAATGACGAGCGCTCGATTTTAATAATGTCGTCATCCTCTAATGACATGTCACTGATGTAATTTTGCTGTTTCTTCATTATGTAAAAAAATAAAATAACTCTGTGTTCGAGCTTCTTTAATAGCAGTTTGTGACTGAGCGAGCCACCACTTAAGTATGCTATTTAGTTAGTTTGTATATATCCTACCTAGAATTACAATTCACGTTTAATACACACAACGTAAATTAAAACATAGCCTATTGGTTATGTAACTTACACTTAATATATTGCCTTTACATTTGACCATACAATATAGAAGACATTGTAGGCTACCCATAGGCCCATACACATGTTGGGTATTTTAAGGTGTCTGTGAATGGTGCCAAAGTCAGTATACACCTTGGAGAGAGATTGTCTACACATCACACTTTTTTTTTTTTCCATTCATCTTCTCCCGTATCCGGGGTCGGGTCGCGGGGGCACCAGCTCCAGCAAATGTTTTATTTTATATACAATTATAAAATTATAAGGCAGGCTAATGTGCCTATATCATTTGATAGCCTATGGAAGCTACTCATAATTTGACTATTTTATTCGAGCTTCATTTGCTGTCTTGAAACCAGTTATTGTATAACTCAGTCACAAAACACTGGCCTGTCACACTTGGACCAATTCTTGGCGTTTTGTTGTCTAACTTGCAATGGTCCATCTGTCCCATACCCTACATGATCACAATAAGATTTCCTATTCCAAAGCAACAGTAAATGACAGAAAGCAATGTCACACAAATCCACACGTTGAAGGTTTCAAATTGAACACCGACTGTTGTAATTTGTCCTGTGATAAAAGATGTTCTCTTACACTTTGCATTAGCAAACAAAGCTCAATAGCCCCATCCTCTGCCCTAACCTCTCAATGCTTTGAAACCTCTAATTTTGTATGGATTTTTTTTGTCTCTCCAGAAAACAGTGTTCCAGGGGTGTAAGACATAGAATAGCCTATGCACCATATATAAGAAAATGAAATATTATACACATGTATATTTATTAGTCTTTATAGCATATGTTAAGTGTATGCAACCTGTGAGCTAAGGGCTATTAGGTTTGACATTTAACCTTAATCTGGTTGTGAAAATGTCATATCTACTCCTCAGTGCCAAATTGTTCAAGGTTTTTCTTCTCAACACAGGTTCAAACTCGATTATTGTATATTATTATTATTATTATTATTATTATTGTTGTTGTTGTTATTATTTTTATTATTGTTATATTCATTATATAGAGATGTGACTCATAGACACATGCCACCTGTGTAGAATATTGCATTTTGATAGATTTGATAGGCCTTTATCATGAACTGTTGTTTATAACAATAGTAAGCACTCAATTTTATGTCTGCCTGCCTGTGGCATTTCCTCGCTAATCACATCATGCAACTAGTGAATAGACTGCAGTCCATGCGCAGTCTACAGGGCTATATTTCTCTTTATCATAAAGCGATTGTTCATTTCGATCTGAGAAGATATATGTCTGACTGATATAGCCTATGGTGCACAATATTTATATTTCTGCATATATTCCACTTAACACATCAATATGAAACAAAAAAAGAAAATGAATATACCATAAATATCAAACTATGTTATACTTATAATGATTTTTCTATTTTATGATTTTTTTTATTATTATTATTAATATTATTATTATTAAAGAAATTGCTATCTAATCTTCTTTAGATTTTATGTTTTTGTGCAGACTTAATCTTTAATTCAATATTAATCGTAGGTGTCGAGCTGGATAAACGTTAGTAAATTCTATAGACACTTGAGTTTTGACAGACATCTGATTGTGGATCGTGCTTGCCCAAAACATTGCGCCATACATCTCTTTAATCTAATTGGATGATCGATGAGTGCGCGCCGCCGCTGCCCCTGAAGCCAAAATATATGGGCCCTTTCCTTTTAGAGTCTATTCTCGTCATGTCTCCTCCCTGCCTCCTCTGCCTGCTTCATCTCAAAGCCCATTTGCCATATCTACCTGTCCAATGGAGACTGCGCATTTAACTTGGATGACATTTTTATTCGCATCATTACAATCCACAGCAGTTTGACGCATTGATCACCACGTTTTCGCTGGGTCCACCTCCACATCTGCGGATACGTTACTTTGTTTTCAGTCACTCTCCCACATTCAAACGCACAGGACATCCCACAGCTTATAGAAAGGCAAGTGTTTTTCCTTTTCTTTTTCCATTTGGTACGTTTTGATGGTGAACCACAGCGGACAGCATGGCAGACTCTGACGCGCTAGAGACTCGCCAAACTGTGAAAGAATCGCCCTTCTCTATAAAGAACCTTCTCAACATCGACCATAAGTCCACAAAGCCGAAAACACTGCTCGCCTCGTCCAAGGGAGCGTTCGAGGGGAGTTTTTTTTCTCGGATTGGCGACTTGTCTTTTCCTCGGTTTGATTTACCTACCCACAGAATCGGGATAACAGCGCAGTATTTGGAACGATCTTCTGCCTGGTGGTACCCTTACACATTAGGACCCTCGGGACATCCGAGGACAGGAGGTATGGGAGTCTGTTCAGGCTATGAAATGATAATGCGCTAAAACAAAGTCAGACATCCTAAAATGTGTGTGCTCTTAGTCTGATGTGAATGGTTTGCATGCGTGTGATTTGGTCTAAAATGCATCAGCACAAAATAGGCATATAATTATTATTCTGAGGCCATGTTGTTTATATAATGCCTATGATAGGCCTTTAATCCACAACTCTTAATTTGAATCTGTCATAGGCGATGATTTAAAATGAACAAATTGTTTTTGTTTCCTTGCAGCATGTGAGAAGAACAGAGACACTTCCCCGGTGACAGACGGAAATTCATCTGATCTTCAGAAAAGTGACTCGGATATCAATAAAGAGGATGACGAAAATAAAAGTGCCGATGACATTGTTCTGGAGGAAAGCGACGTGGACGAACCCAAAAAAGGAGATTCTCACGGCGACGAGTGGAGGAAAATGGACGATGAATCTGATAAGAAACCTTGCAGGAAAAAGAAAACGCGCACGGTGTTCTCGCGGAGTCAGGTCTTTCAATTGGAGTCTACATTCGACATCAAGCGCTACTTGAGCAGCTCCGAGAGGGCAGGTCTGGCCGCATCTCTACACCTGACTGAAACACAGGTGAAAATATGGTTCCAAAACAGAAGAAACAAGTGGAAAAGGCAACTGGCTGCCGAATTGGAAGCGGCCAACCTGAGCCACGCGGCGGCGCAGAGGATAGTGCGTGTGCCCATACTGTACCACGATAACGGTGGCTCAGAAACTGCCGGGGGGTCCGGCAGAAATTCACCAGGCAATCAGCCCCTTCTGTCATTCCCACATCCCATGTACTACTCCCACCCGATGGTAACATCGGTGCCATTGTTGAGGCCTGTTTAGGCTACTTCAAAACCTGTTGCGTGAATATTGTTTTTCAATAGGAATTGGCATTGCAAAAATGTTGTATATATTTTGTATATTCAATGTTCATATATTATTATTATTATTATTATTATTATTATTATTGTTATTATTAGTTCGAAGTTCAAACATGACGCTTAAACTTCAATACACACTAAATAAAACCTCCAAAATAAGCGTCTTGTTTTTAACAACGCTATAGACTTGTATCAATGTTTGTAACTGAAACGTGGAATTTAATATTTTAATATTGTGCAATATGTGCGCTTCACGTTTGTAGCATGTATTTTCCAAAATCCACCACCTCACACAAAAACATAATATGTGCTGTAACCTTGAGGAAAAATCGTGTTCCTATATAGTATAAAATGCAGACAATTTGCATTTCAGGGTACCTGAACTGCCACCGTTATGTCAAAGCCATGAAAAACAACAATATGTTTGTGTATGTTTTTATTATTTTATATATAATCTGTAAATTGTGAAATACGGTTCTTTATTCAGTAGACTATATTTAAATATGTTTGATTTGAAGAGATCTCCTTGCTAATTTGTTCAACCCACTGGCCCAAATCAGATTATTTTGTGGGCTATTTTTGATGCTATAATGCTGTAATTTGTATTAATTGATTAATTAATTATTGATACATTTCAGATGAAATTTTAATCCTGAGGTTTCAAAAGAAAAATGAAACGATTTGTTTTTTTTAACCATTCACTGCTTTTATACTCCCCCAAATAAAACATATAAGTTATAAATAAAGCCTATATCATGTTTCCATATCGAAAGATATTTTACTAAAATATGTTTTATTAAAGAGCTTTAGATGCTAACATTTAAGATTTTGATAGAATTCGCCACATGAATAAATAAAAAACAGGCTATTCATGTTTGAGAGCCATATCCGTCTCCAATGAGGCATATTAAATCATGAGCTTGATACAAAATATTATTATTAAAAATAATAAAACCATTACAGATAAACCAATTCTTTAGTCCATTATGTAATATGCAAAACTGAACTCAATGGTCTCTTTTGGCTATTAACTACACAGGCATATTCGTGTTGTAAGAGTGGGAAGATCCCTATGGCTATAATTGGACATTATGTTATTATGTTAATTGAAAAATTAGTGTGAGAGAGCGTGAGTGAGAGAGAGGAGTATGTGTGTGTGTGTGTGTGTGTGTGTGTGTGTGTGTGTGTGTGTGTGTGTGTGTGTGTGTGTGTGTGTGTATATGT
>JAODUE010017329.1:0-10449 GCA_027564755.1 Amblyopsis hoosieri
GTCGACGGTACATTTAGCAAATCGACGTTTTACGTAACCGGTGACGTCGGTTACGTCGACTAATCGTCCCAGCACTAATATATATATATATATATATATATATGGAAGTAATTACAACATGTAAAAAAAAAATGCATTTATTTGTCATGGTTTGATGAAACAGGCAGGTTCAGAGGCGCCGCGAGCGATACTATTGCCAGCGCCCCTGAACATGTATAGGCTATTTACTTTTACTTATCTGACCATGGTCCGTGATAGGAATTACACATTGAAACATCGAATAGGTCTAGCCTTGGCTTCTACCATAGAGGGAGTGTTGGATTCAGGAGTTCCTCAAAGTGTTCCTTCCACCGTCCACTTACCTCCTCAGTTGAGGTCAACAGCGTCCCATCCTGTACTTTGTTTACCCAGAGATGTGTGGTGGAACTATGTGAAACCACACGCTTCTCCCTTAGTGTGCACCATTGTATTATTAAAGCCTGCTTTCCTGATTCAACGTTTCAACATCGACTGGTCTGCGTTTTTATGATAGAAATTATTACTATCAGTTTGTGTTCGGGACCGTTCGGAACGGATCTAAGTTTTTGGGTATTAAATTTATGCAAATCGGGTCGGGTGAAAAATGCTTTGTAAACTTTGGATCGAGTCCAATTGTTTGGAACCGTGAAGACCTCTACCTGAAGTCCTGTTCCTGCAGCAGGATCCACCTCTCCGTGTGTGTGTGTGTGTGTGTGTACCTGAAGGCTTGCTCCTGCAGCAGGGCCCACCGCTCTGTGCGGTAGAAGCGCAGGGTGTTCCTGCTGCCCGTGCTCTCGGTCACGTAAAAGCAGGCGTGCACCAGGCCGCCCACCAGCGACCCCAGCAGCCACAGCAGCAGCTGGCCCAGGAGACGCTGCCGATAGGCCAGCTCACTGGGCGGCACGCGGCCTGGGATCATATGACACGTACCGCTGGGTCCTTTAGCTTTCGTTAGCCCCACTATGCTAGCTGGTTAGCCTCACTATGTTAGCTGGTTAGCCTCACTGTGTTAGCTGGTTAGCCCCACTAGCTGGTTAGCCCTACTATGCTAGCTGGTTAGCCTCACTATACTAGCTGGTTAGCCTCACTATGCTAGCTTGTTAGCCTAACTATGCTAGCTGGTTAGCCCAACTAGCAAGTTAGCTTCACTAGCTCAGCTAGCCGGTACTTACCCGTCTTGCTGATCTTCAGCCAATCACAGTCGTTGACCTTCACCTTCCACATCAGCTCAGCCAATGACAGCTTCTCAAACTTGCCGCAGGACAGGAAGCTCCTGACGCAGCACAGGAAGCGGCAACGGTTGTGGGCGGAGCCCCACATCTCCGCGGGGACGAGGTGCATCAGGCAGTCCCTGGTGAAGAGAAAGACGCTGCGGGAGGGGCAGTGGCTCGCCAGCAGGCTCCCCACGTCCCCCCGCCCCTCCTCCACCAGGGGGCAGTGGCGCGCTAGCATCTCACCGTAGGGGCACTTCCTGTGTCGCCGTAGCAACGCAGAGAACTGCGCCACCATGCGGAAGAAGCGGCGGGGAAGTTTGCGGGGCCCGTCCACACAGGCCACGCCCCCACAGGCCACGCCCCCGAAGAACACCAGGCGCACCAGGGCTCGTCCGTCCAGCCGGCGGGGGGGCCCGGCCCCGCCCCTCCACTTCCTGTTGAGCAGGAAGCCCCTCAAGCCCCGCCCCCCGTACAGCATGGCCAGGGCGCGCACGTGCCCGTGGGCAGGGCTAGAGCTGGCCACGCTCTCCGCCGGGAGCGAAGGGGTCGCCTGCGTCCCCACGGCGACGGTGACCGGCCGCTCATCCGGCTGGTTTCCCGTGGCAACGTCTTCCATCTGATGGGTTCTTGCTCCTGACAGAAAACTAGTTAATCTACAGCTACAGGTATATACAGCATCTAGCTGATGTACATCTACAGCTCTACACAGCTTCTAGTTAATCTACATCTACAGCTCTACACAGTGTCTAGCTGACCTAATTCTACAGCTCTATACAGCATCTAGCTGATCTACATCTACAGCTCTATACAGCTTCTAGTTCATCTACATCTACAGCTCTATACAGCATCTAGTTAATCTACATCTACAGCTCTATACAGCATCTAGCTGATCTACACCTCTATACAGCTTCTAGTTAATCTACATCTACAGCTCTATACAGCATCTAGCTGACCTACAGCTCTACACAGCTTCTAGTTAATCTACATCTACAGCTCTATACAGCATCTAATTGATGTACATCTACAGCTCTTTACAGCATCTAGTTAATCTACATCTACAGCTCTATACAGCATCTAGCTGACCTACATCTACAGCTCTACACAGCTTCTAGTTAATCTAAATCTACATCTCTACACAGAATCTATCTGGTCTACATCTACAGCTCTTGACAGCTTCTAGCTGATCTACATCTACAGCTCTATACAGCTTCTAGTTAATCTACATCTACAGCTGTATACAGCTTCTAGCTGATCTACATCTACATACAGCTTCTAGTTAATCTACATCTACAGCTCTACACAGCTTCTAGCTGATCTACATCTACAGCTCTATACAGCATCTAGTTAATCTACATCTACAGCTCTATACAGCATCTAGCTGATCTACATCTACAGCTCTACACAGCATCTAGTTAATCTACATCTACAGCTCTATACAGCATCTAGCTGATCTACATCTACAGCTCTATACAGCATCTATCTGATCTACATCTACAGCTCTACACAGCATCTAGCTGATCTACATTTACAGCTCTACACAGCATCTAGTTAATCTACATCTACAGCTCTACACAGCATCTAGTTAATCTATATCTACAGCTCTATACAGCATCTAGCTGATCTACATCTACAGCTCTACACAGCATCTAGCTGATCTACATCTAGAACTCACTCTTGCAGGGTATGGAGAACTTCACCTCCTCGTCGTCCTCATCCGGCCGCTTCCTTTTTCTTCTCCTGCACCGCCCCCTACCCCTCCCCTCGTCCTTCTCCCCTCCACCTCCTCCTCCTCTGCTCCTCCCCCTGGGTGGCACGTGGCAGAGCCCCAGGGAGCCCGTCGCCATGGAGACGCGGTCGTAGATGGGCGTGCCGCACAGCTGGAAGGCGCAGGAGGGCGGCGTAGCCAGGAACAGCGAGCAGCTCTCCAGCAGGTGGCGCGTCAGGTCGGTGCCCAGGCGCACGCACAGCTTCCGCCACATGTCCGAGCCATGCACGTAGGCCGCGCTCTGCGTCACGTCGCCTTGAAAACGAAACTGGTCGGCGTCACGCTCCTCCTGCGCCAGTGACAGGAAGCCGTAGCCGTGCGCCAGCACGTTCCTCTGGCGCCGCCCCCGCAGACGGTTCAGCACGAAGGCCAGGAGCTCCGGCAAGCTGCAGATCTGGGGGTGAAGCTGGTGTTAGCTTATTAGTGGTGGTGTTGTTGGTGTTAGCTTATTAGCGGTGGTGTTGTTGGTGTTAGCTTATTATTCATGGTGTTGTTGTTGTTAGTTTATTAAGAGGGGCAGGATGGTCTAGTGGTCTGGGTGTTGGGCTCCCAGCCAGAAGGTCGTTGGTTCGAACCCCGGTGTTGAGCATCCTTGAGCAAGATGCCTAACAACCAACTGGTTGCAGTGGGTGGTTCTTCAGAAAGCAGGTTTAACAAATAAATAAAAAAACCACCCCCTTCTATAGAGTTTGTTTCTTTAGTGAGATTTGAGTAGAACTTAATATGTATATTTTTTGTATTTACACTTTAAAATGGTTATTAGTGCCACTGCCAATGTATCAGTGTACAATCATTATTGTATTGTTTGTACAGGAATTGTATTATTGACATTGGAAATAACCCATATTGAACAACTTTTTTAAACCAGTTCATTAACACATTTTATTTTTTTACATGGTGTTTGTTGTGCCTTTTATTTAGTTGTTTGACATAAGCCTAATCACTTTATATTGAGATAATATTAGGCATATAAGTGTCTAATACAAACAACAATATCAGACATATACTTTTAGCCACCCATGACCACAAAATAACAATTTTGCCTTTAAAGAAGGCCCACAAACTCCTTAGTAGAGCTTTAGCCCCCTTATCATCAAACTTTAGTGATGTTCTTGGAGAGAATGAGAAGTTCAGAAATAAAGCTATGCCTATTTAAACTTTAAGTTGCTTTGACGTGCGACAGCATGCTGTTTAACACACAAAAGGTAATGTTATGCAGAGTAAAAACAGTAACAACCGGTTAGGTAGTGATCAGAAAATGATAGTAGGCCTACATCGAAGAATGTGGATCTGATTTTAACAGGTTACTTTATATATTAACTTAAAAGTATTGTATGTGATGAATCTGAAGTGATGAAGGTAAAGTAGTAATGTGACAAATATACTTTCTGCAGGGAGTAATTAAGAAAGGAATTACCCTGTTAAAAGCATAGACAGCATTAAATGCAACGAGTAATGTGCAACACACTAGTTATTAGATTATCTGAGTAAAGACCCCAAATGCTGGCCAAAGCAGGCATCGCGTTATTCTCTCACGTGAAGCAGCTGCTATAGCATTTCTTATGGTGTACTATTGTTCATTTACCAGGATCTTTAATGTAATTACATACCGCAGGTTACACAGGAATCCATATAACATGTACGGTTACGTGTAGGATGCGGTCTGTAGTAGGCTACCTGGGCACAGCTGGGCACCTGCTGCAATCTGCTGTCGCTGCAGACGAACACGCCGCGCACGAACATCTGGAAGCGGAGCGAGTCTGTGGGTGCGACGAGTTCCGCCTTCGTCCCCTCCTTGAACACGACGCTGTCCGCGAACTCCTCCAGGCTGAGGACGTGCGGGTACAGCGAGCGTAGGATGCCCAGGACCCGCGACATGCCCTTCGGCGGAGCGGAACAACTAGACATAGCTGTCGGCAGCCCTGTCTTAGACAACACGCTGGCAGCCCGCTGGCACACCACTCATTTGGTTTTACACTGCCCTGCTTCAACACTGACGAATAGGAGAACAGTTTAAGTGCTGTCCAATCAGACAAGCATATACTGATGACGTAAGAACAAAATAGTTCAGAGCTGACCAATGGATAAACAGAAAGAGCATGTTGTCTTTTTTGATGCGTTGAGTATTTAACCAGTTTTATGTTTTTAACCTTGACTGAAAGAAAAGATGGTGTTTACCTTCCAAATATTGTATTGTACATTAGATTAAGGAAGTGTATTTTAAAATCATTAATCGTGCCTTGCAATAATTGCAGATGCAACCGCCAGCTGTTCATATTGAAATAAACTACAAATTCAGGTTATAGATGTTTGTTGACTGTGACCCCCCTCATCATAGGCTAGGTTACTACAGTCACTCAGGAGAATGTTGTGCTAAATATAGGCTATCGCAGACTCAGTATAGCCTAATGTTTCAGTGTATATTCTACAGTACAGTAGCTCTCGTGGTATATGATCTCAGCTGTTTTATTAAATTCCCTATTTTCCCTAACATGTCTCCTGTAGTGATGCTGTGGCCATCCTTCCTTCTGGAGGTGCAGCTGCTCTAAGATCTAAGCTCAGGACCTCCTTTCAGCGCTCCTCTGCAACAAACACTCAGCATTCACAACCTTTATAAACAAGTTTCAATACATGATTGACCATAATTTCGCATCATGTTAGGCTACTCTATGCTGGAAGTGGAGCTAGTTTGAACTACTTTATCTTATATTTACTTTGCTATAGCCTATTCACGAGAACACCATAAGCTAAATCTAAAATAAATTGGTGTCACGGACAAAGGGTAGGCTATGTCTTGCATTAAACGTTTTCATTTCAAACAATCTGTGGCAAACATTACATACTCCAGAACATGTCAACAGCGAGATGTGTTGGCGGCCATGACCGGATGTAATCATTCAGTGTTGGCATGACGACAGGCGGTGCAAATGGTCCCCGGCAGCCAATCAGGTGTCGGGTGCTCGACTCTGCCCCCTCTCAAAGACACATTTAAAAACAAAATCGTTCCGTTTTTATATATTTCAGTTTTTGTAGACAACATCCCACAAGTAGAAAAACGACTTCCAAATCACGATTTTAACATTAAAAAGTCGATCAAAAAATAAAACTTTCGAAAATTTAAATACATGTTCCAATTTTCTATTTAACATTTTAGAAAATTTAAAGTATAAGCGGTACACGGGCTGAGTTGAGTAGGCTACCAAGCCTATAATTACAGTATATTTCGGTATAATTGTCCCACAGACCCCACAGTGCGTGTATCGGCCAATAGGCATACAGCTAAGTTATAGGCATATAAACACATTCAACAATATGTATTTTGTTGTGATGAGATTTGATATCTAGTTCATTTAATTTGGAAAAAAATAAGTCTCTAACTCTGGCATGTGTTCTATTATCAAGAATGTAACCCCGTTTCGACCAACCAAGTATCGCGAGCATACATGCTATCTGCATTCCGTTATCTTGATTACATTACATAGGCGCCATTTTGAAGAAATGTATTCAACTTAATTTATACGTCAATACAACACTACAAGTACGATTGTGCCATCGAGTTAGTGGGTATACATTGCCGTCGCCCTAAGAATGACGAGTTATGTAAGTTTAAGTGCGTGTTTAGAAAGCATTATTAAAGAAACCTTCGAGGAGCCCAGAGTACGCCATTACGCCCTTGTGAAGCTTGGGTGAAGGGCACCATGTGATCACAGCCACCATTTTGTTTCGAGAAGACCTTTGGAAAAAACGGTCAGATGACGTAAAATGCGTCACAGGGTATAAAAGCAAAGTCCCTCCCTCAGCAGCTCATTCCTGGATTTGGTCAGAGGTGAGTAACGTTTGAAAGTCAACGCGCTCTTTTAATCGAAATTACTGCGTATTTACCATATATTTCATTAGAATTTGATGAAGAACTATACCCCGACCCCGATATAGACAAAAGAACACAAAAAAAGGGGAAAGACTCGAGTTAAATGTTTCTTGTTATTGTTTTTCTTTTTCAGGTCTGAATCTGTCTCGAAGACTGGGCGATGGGGATTTGAACAACTTTACTCAAATTCATATTTTTTCTTCAAGTAATGGACATTTGATTACTATTTTTGTCTCCAGTTTGTTCCCGAAGGAAAGGCTAGCCTTTAGCTACCACAACCCCGCCCAAACAGTTTTTCAGTTGATATAAAACCATGAAGGTTAACGATATAAAACTGATGAAATAAGAGCTATAAGTGGCTTTAACGCACACTATTATATTCCCGAGACGCTGAGGATCTATAATAACTATAGTAAGTTGATTTTAAGCGCAATTGAATCGACATTAACCGAATGAAACTAGCCGTAGCTCGTAGGCTAGCTGGCTTACTGCGTACGTAGCGTTGTAATGAAGTGATTTGTATTATACATTGTGAAATATGTTAGAGCTAATGAGCTCACACAGGAAAGTGGACGGAGACACAGCTCTCCGTTTCTTTGTGTGTGAGACGGATTTGACGAATACAGAAATCTTATTTATAGCATTAAATTCGCTAGATAACCATAAGCAATCTCCTCATAAAGATTGCCGTAGGCTCAAATATATAATTGATTTTTAATGAAAACGGACTTTTCCCTGTCAAGCGTGTAGGTGCTGCTCCATGGAATTTACACCCACCGCAATCTGTACATAAAGATTGCGTAGTGCGAGGCTGTTGGATTTGATTGAATATTCTGATCTGTTATGAGGAACATGAAACAGGGAGGTAGGGAGTTTCTGTCACCAAGTACTCGGCAATCTGAGGATAAAGATTGCAGGATGTCTTTTCACTCGGGATTAACATATATGGTGGACTAGTTTTCTTTCGTCCGTTGACGACCCCAGGGGCGACCGTGGTTTTGTCTGAGCGGCAGTCGGGAGTTTGGTCAACTGAAAAGCAGAACAAGTCGTCGCCTTGTGTGACTGCCAGTTTGTTGTGCTAGTTAGCTGCGCTGGGTAAAGCTGTTTGATATGACTGCCATTGTTCTGCAGCTGTCGGAAGAACCGTGAAGGGGTTAACCAGGGAGGGCGGAGCTTACGTCCCAGTTCTGCCCCTCTTAGAGCACAGCCACTACTGTATTTGGAAACTGGTTGCCCAGAACGCACGCCTGCACTTGGCTGCGGGTACAGCCCTTTTATTTAAGTACAAGCTGGCCGTGGCCACTGGATTCATTCACAGCCTGATCCCGTTGATCATAAAGTAGCTTCTTGAGTAAATGTGATTACCTGTGTATGAGTGTGAGTGATTTAAATAAATTACAGGCTAGTAAACAATATGCTGTAAAACAAGTGATTTTAGGGAAATTAAAAATTATATAAATGTAACCTGCCATATGCAGTAACACAATAACAATGGTTTCATTTAATAGGACTAATTTTCTTTGCCCAAATAACTACCACCATGGTCCTTGTATTATATTGACTTAATGTACATGGTTAACAGTTGTGACATTTGCAGGATTTTGAATATTTGCAGTGTTTTGGAGCTCTGTGAGACTATATAAAACCTCTACTACAACAGTTCAGCGGGTAAGACCAAACTGATTCTTCACATCCTGACGTTTGAAACTGCAACCATTTCAATTCCAAATATGTCTATATATACACTAGAGGAAAGAAAATAACCCAATACAGATCTACCGCCATGTAGCTATAGGTTCTCTTGAGGGAGACAATGCATGTGAACTATAGGCTTAACATAATTTACTCTGGAAAATCGTGAACTGTGATAATATTCATGAGTCCCTTGGAAATATAAAATATGTATTCAACTGGAGAAGCAGTGTAAAAACATGGATTCATGGAGTTGAATGCTTTCTTTGTTGACCTCTACTGACAAATGGCAAACTATTCACTATCCAGACCAGTAAAGGCTTCCTAAGTGTAGAATTATGAATGAAGTTCATTATAGCGTGCCTTATTTATTTTATTTTTTTGTGTGTGGCTGTAATCTATAATTTATTTGTGCATCCTCAGACCAGCCATATTGTAATTATGTGTAAAATGGATCAAACCTCTAGGGGGCAGTAAATAGCCATAGACATCACATGTCTTTTGACACTTGACACTGAATGACAGATAACCACATTATCTGCAAATAAATTTAAACATTGATATTCCACCAACGACCAACCATACCTGTTTTATGACATATTTCTTATTGTGTTATTTCATCACATTTCATTGTTGCATTTAGTTTAAAACATTATAAATTAGATTTATAGGTTTGACTAAATGACCATTTCACACGGGTAAGGTTCATATTCTTGTAGTTTTTCATTCCACAACCTTTGTTCTCTATCAACACATGGTAAGACAGTGATGCATATTTAAAACACACAATCCAATCTTTCCTATGAGATCTTTCAGTTAACAGCTCTATAAAACAACAGAACGTTGTAGCACATTGAGTAGCTTCTAGCGCCGTAACAAAACCTTATGGTGAGGAATGTTTGGCTTTATGGCCACTTGAGTCCTGTCTTTTGCCTGAGGAGCCATATGAAGAGGAGTCACGGATTCTCAGCTGTGTCTTCCTGGCCTAGAGGTTGACTACCAAAGCTCATGGGGCAAAGTGGTGTCTTCTTGGCCTAGAGGCTGACAACTAAAGCTCATGTGGGGCTGAGGGGTGTCTTCCTTGAGGAGAGGCTGGCTTTTAGAGCCTGTGTGGAGCAGAGGAATGTTCGGGCCTAGAGGCTGACTCCCAGAGTTTGTGTGGGAGAGAAGGGTGTTTTGGCCTAGAGGTTGACATCCAGAGCTTGTGTTGGGCAGAGGGATGTCCTCTTGGCCTAGAGGTTGACTACCAAAGCTTGTGTTGGGCAGAGGGGTGTTCTTTTTGGCCTCGAGGTTGACTACCAGAGCTTGTGTGGGGTAGAGGGATGTGCTCTTGGCCTAGAGGTTGACTACCAGAGCTTGTGTGGGGCAGAGGGGTGTCCTCTTGGCCAGGTGGTCTGGGTCATTGTGGTGTTTGTCATGGAGCAGCCTAATGTGCCACTGGCAGGAAAGCCAGCCAACAGAACAGGATGTGTGTCTGCCTGTGGTGTGTTCTCACTGTATGCTAACTGTGTGTGTGTGTTGCAGACAGGATGGCAGTGGGCCCTGTGGACCCCAGAGAGGTCCTGAAGGGGGTGGAGGCCCTGCTGGGCAAGGATGGAGAACTACGCAGTCTGGAGGGAGTGCCCAAGGTGTTCAGGTGAGACCCTTCTACACTGCTGCTACAGCATAGAGCACAATACATAATTAATGATACTACTGATATATAATACTAATACTGTTGGCTAATGCTACTACTGCTACATAATGCTAATAATGTTAGCTAATTACACTACTGCTACATAATGCTAATACTGTTTGCTAATGATACTACTGCTTCATAATGCTAATACTGTTAGCTAATGATACTACTGCTACATAATGCTAATACTGTTAGCTAATGATACTACTGCTAC
>JAODUE010017329.1:10549-23049 GCA_027564755.1 Amblyopsis hoosieri
ACTACTGCTACATAATGCTAATACTGTTAGCTAATGATACTACTGCTACATAATGCTAATACTGTTAGCTAATGATACTACTGCTACATAATACT
This sequence comes from Amblyopsis hoosieri, assembly GCA_027564755.1. Taxonomy (NCBI): domain Eukaryota; kingdom Metazoa; phylum Chordata; class Actinopteri; order Percopsiformes; family Amblyopsidae; genus Amblyopsis; species Amblyopsis hoosieri. The sequence continues at coordinate 10,645 of JAODUE010017329.1, forward strand.
AATACTGTTAGCTATAATGCTACTGCTGTATACTACTAATACTGTTAGCTAATGATACTACTGCTAAATAATGCTAATAGTGTTAGCTAATTACACTACTGCTACATAATGCTAATACTGTTAGCTAATGATACTACTGCTACATAATGCTAATACTGTTAGCTAATGATACTACTGCTACATAATGCTAATACTGTTAGCTAATGATACTACTGCTACATAATACTAATACTGTTAGCTATAATGCTACTGCTGTATACTACTAATACTGTTAGCTAATGATACTACTGCTAAATAATGCTAATAGTGTTAGCTAATGAAACTACTACAACTTTAACTACAAACGAACAATAAAAACATTAACTACGATACTTTAAGCTTCTAATACTGTTGAAGAGACGGTGGCACCTCTAGTGGTGGTAAATAGTAGTTTCACTGCAGAGTGGTAATTGTGTGTGTGTGTGTGCAGCCTAATGAAGGCCTCCACCAAGATGGTGAGCAGATGTATGTACCTCAACATCCTGCTGCAGACCAAGTCTCACGACGTGCTCAACAGGTACGTCCAGTGGCTTCTACTGTGTGTTTTACTGTGTGTGTCTACCAGAGCTGAGCTGACCTGTGTGTGTGTGTGTGTGTGTGTGTGTGTGTGTCTGTGTGTGTGTGTGTGTGTGTGTGTGTGTGTGTGCGCGCGTGCGTGTGTGCGTGCGCGCATGTACAGGTTCATCAGGGTGGGGGGCTACAAGCTTCTGAACGCCTGGCTGACCTACTCCAAGACCACCACCAACACCCCCCTGCTGCAGCTCATTCTGCTCACGCTGCAGAAGCTGCCCCTGAAGGTGGACCACCTCAAGCAGGTACAGCCCCCTGGTGGACACACTGGCAGCGGTAATGTCATGATGATGATGATGATGATGATGATGTGACTGTTTCTGCAGAACAACACGGCCAAGCTGGTCAAACAGCTGAGTAAATCTGGAGAGACTGACGGTGAGCTATTACCCATAATGCACCAGGAATGTACCGTTTCTGCAGTGAGAATCTCCCAGCTGAACCTGTGTGTGTGTGTGTGTGTGCAGAGCTGAGGAAGCTAGCTACGATCCTGGTGGAGGGATGGATGGCCATCATCCGCTCCCAGAGTGTCTCCAGCAGCACCACCTCTCCTGCAGGTACCTGTCTGTCTGTCTGTCTGTCTCTCTCTCCTCTCTCTCTCTCTTTCTCTCTCTCATGTCTCTCTCTCTCCTGTCTGTCTCTCACCTGTCTCTCTCTCCCCTCCAGACAAGAAGAAGAAGCGAGAGGAGAGCCGGGTGCCTGTGAGGGAGGTGAAGGAGGTGAAGGAGAAGCCTGTAGAGGAGGACAAAAAGAAGGAGAAGCCCAAAGCTCACGCTCCCAGCCATGCCAAGATCCGCTCCATAGGTACCTCCTGCCTACTGCTGTTGTACTATTGTTGTTGTCATGGTGAGCCTCCTGCTGTGACATTAACAATATGAATTATGTTCTTCAGGCCTGGAGATGGATGCCCCTGCCCCCCCCAAGAAGCCCCCCAGCGCCCCCCAGCTGGGAGACAAGTATAACATCAAGCCTGCTGCCCTGCTGAAGAGAGTCAGGTAGCTTTGCTGCCCTCTGGTGGCCAGAGGACGTACTGCACTGCAGTCTGCTGATTGTTGAGGCGTGGGTTGTTGATCTCTCTGTGTGTGTGTGTGTGTGTGTGTGTGTGTGTGTGTGTGTGTGTGTGTAGCGCGGGGCCCCCAGATGCCCCACCTGTGGAGAAGAAGTACAAACCTCTGAACATCTCCAACAACGCTGCCAAGGAGATCAAGGTGAAGATCATCCCAGCACAGCGTAAGTGCCTCTCACACACGCACGCACGCACAGGTTTCCTACTGGTCATGACATTTCTGGAATATCATGTAATCTTTTTTTATTATTTATTATTATTATTATTGTCAAATCAAGGACTTTTATTTGCAACCAGTTGATCAGAATGTTCCATTTACATTTTGAGGAGTCTCAACCAATCATGTGTTGTTCTAGATGTTTATATGTGGGACATGGTTGCCATGCTGGTCGTCACACAGACTTGGGGGGGCCTGTCCCCTCCATTATAGGTCATGGACTCTATTGTTGGTGTTAAACTGGACTCAAAGTGGGAGCCCTGCACCATGGTGCTAGTCCTATCCTAGCTAGGCTAGTGCATATATACACATACATTATACTACAAGTACAGCATAGCCAACATCTAACAGTCAGTTGTCTAGTTCATAAACCTCAATCTAACGTACTGCGTGTGTGTGTCTCTCTGTGTCTCTCTCTGTCTCTCTGTCTCTCTGTGTCTCTCTCTGTCTCTCCCTGCCTGTGTGTGCGTGTAGCCATGGAGTGTACAGGCTTCATGGACGCCCTCAACTCGGCTCCAGTCCCTGGGATCAAGATCAAGAAGAAGAAGGCAGGAGGACCCAAGGCTGTCTCGCCCACCTCCTGTTCCAAGGTAGGACCACCCCCCCGCCCCCCCCACAACCCCATAAGCAGGGTGTGTGTGTGACCCAGTCAAAGACTGTGTGTGTGTGTGTGTGTGTGTGTGTGTGTTACTTCAGGCCGGTCCGTTTGAGAAGTCGTCCGTCTTCTCGTCGACGAAGCCCTTGTCTCCGGACTCCTCTGTTGCCATGACGTCGCCTGACGACAGCCTGGAGGTGGAGCCCCCGGGCACGCCAATCCCCAGCGAGGATACGGACCCTGCAGATAGCAGTGAGTCTACTGCTAGCTGTTACCTGCTAGCTGTTAGCCATGCAGTTAGCTGCTGCTAGCTGTTAGCCTGCTAGCTGTTAGCCATGCTAGCTTCTAGCCCTGTAGTTAGCTGCTTTTAGCCCTATAGCCATGCTAGCTTTTAGCCCTGTAGTTAGCTGCTGCTAGCTGTTAGTCCTGCTTTTAGCCAGGCTAGCTGTTAGCCATGCTGTTAGCTGTAGTTATGTGTTGTTTATGTTGTGGAAACAGTTGTCAGAAACATGATGTGATTCCTGGGTTCCTATTGGCCAGCTTGCCTGCAGCATGCTAATGCAGGTGTATTTGTGTGTGTGTAGCGGAGAAGCCCAACTCTCTGGCAGAGCCCCGTCCTGACGAGGACACGCTGACCAAGAAAGGAAAGAAGAAGAAGAGCGTCCGCTGGGCCGAGGAGGAGCAGCTGAAGGAGTACTTCTACTTTGACCTGGACGAGACGGAGCGAGGTGAGCTGCCCTGGAACATGAATAGTTACATTAGACTGTAGGGCAGCCCTGGAAAATGAATAGTTACATTAGACTATAGGGCAGCCCTGGAACATGAATAGTTACATTAGACTGTAGGGCAGCCCTGGAACATGAATAGTTACATGAGACTGTAGGGCAGCCCTGGAACATGAATAGTTACATGAGACTGTAGGGCAGCCCTGGAACACGAATAGTTACATTAGACTGTAGGGCAGCCCTGGAACATGAATAGTTACATGTCTCTACCAGTATGGTACAGTAAGTGGTGTTGGGCCAGTAGGGGGCACTCCTCCCTCTGGTCTACGGATGCCAGAGGGCAGTGAAGAGGACTCTGCCCTGTGTAAGGCAAGGCAACTTTATTTGTATAGCACAATTCTTGCAGGAGGCAGACTCATTGTGCTTCACATAAAAACATACATTGTTTAAACATTTAAAAACAATGAAAAGAACAAGCACAGGTTTATGAATGAAAACATGCAGATATTTGAAAGCAACGCAGAGTACCAATTGGATTTGTAATCAAGAAAGTGAATTACCATTTAAGTAAAAAAAATACACACACAAGTTATGGCACGATACAGATACCGGCACTTTGGGTATTGGCCGATTCCAGTGTTGAATTACCGTATTTTCCGGCGTATAAGACGACTGGGCGTGTAAAACGACCCCCCAACTTTTCCAGTTAAAATATAGAGTTTGGGATATACTCGCCGTTTTTCTGGGCACAGCGCCACTCTGTCTATTTTTTCCATACCCCTGGCGTCCCGGACGCCTGCAGCTTGGTCCGCCCTTCACTTACACCTTCCCGGTGAGGCGCCCCCTCACCTCGTCATCGGGACCGCGTTAAATCACTTCTTTCCACGAATCCTGGTGAGTGGATTTTCTTCTGCCGTACTTGTACAGCGCCGCCCTTGCTGCTTTCATACGGTCATACGGTCGCTGCATACGACGGGGATGCTGCCGCGGCCGTTTTTCAGCTCCCCCCACAGTATGCGGCAACCGCAGATTCTCCAGTCCGGCTCGGAAGTTTTCAGCACCGCCCTATAAGACGACACCCGGCGTATAAGACTGGGTTCCTGGGTTAAAAAGTCGTCTTATATGCCGGAAAATACGGTATGTTTTAAGTTAAGTTGCAAAGTAAATGACAGCCAATCTCTGTTTTAGGACTTAGATGCATTTAATAAACATGCTGCTGATAGTGTGGCCTGGATAGGTTAGTCATGGCTTATGCTTGACAGTAGACCTACGCGTGTAAATTAATTTAATTCGATTAGCCACGTGGATCTGTTCCTGCTAATTGTCATTGATACAGATCCATCTATTTAAGTCAATATTGAACCGATCTCAGTATCGTATCGGTGCCATCCCTAATATATACACACACACACACACACACACACACACACAGTTTTCTGGTAGTTTGTTCCAGATAAAAGGGGCATAAAAAGCTAACTCTGTTTTGCAATGTTTAGTTCTTCCTCTAGGGACAGAAAGCAGTCCCCGATTATCTTGAGAGGTCTGGAAGGGTCATACTTGAGTAGTAGATCGTGAATATATGTTGGCCCTGAACCAATCAGTGCTTTGTAGACCAACAGCAGTATTTTGAAACCAATTATTTGCCTGACCGGTAGCCAGTGTAACAACATCAACACTGGGGTTATGTGATCTGTCATTGTAAGGACTCACCGCAACATTCTGAATACGTTGTAACTGTCGAATAGATTTTTTAGAAAGACGGGTAAGAATACTGTTGTCAGGTCGACTGAAGATAAAAGCATGGACAAGTTTTTCCCGGTCATCTTGAGACATAAGTCCTTTAATCCTAGGTATATTCTTCAAATGGAAAAAATATACTTTTAGGGTAGGGTGCCATCTTTCGGAAGAGATGTTAAATGGGTGTCCTGACTCTCTGTGGTCACTCACTTATCGTAAGAGTAGGGGTGTTAACCCCGGTGTCCTGGCCACTCATACCATCATGACTACCTAATCATCCCCAGTTTTCAATTGGTTGAGAGTATGTTCTCAGTCAACTTAAAATAAAAGTCAAACAAACAGTGTTGTTAAAACATGTGTGCCATCTGCAGTCAACGTCAACAAGGTGAAGGACTTTGGCGAGGCAGCGAAGCGCGAGCTGATGATGGACCGTCACACGTTCGAGATGGCTCGCCGCCTGTCCCATGACGCCATGGAGGAGCGCGTGGCCTGGACTCCCCCGCGACCTCTGACCCTCACTGGCAGCCTGGTGACCAGTGGAGCCAACAGCACAGAGAGGCAGACCCAGAGGGACCGAGAGATGGGCATCCTGCAGGAGATCTTCCTCAGCAAGGACAGGTACCATGACAACCGGCTCACATGGCTACGTGCCTATAGCCTTTATGCACATTCTGTGAAACCGTACGCATCGCTTCCGGTTAGGTGCTCTATGAGATAGAATCTGCATTATTTCATTCAACCCTCCAGGAACTACCAAAAACTAAAGTTACAAATGTCCATTGAATTGTGAATGTGTAATACAGTTACAATAATCAGTTAAACGTAGTCTTAAATAAACATACTATTTGAACATCTATTCTCCGCTGCAGGTCTGTATTTAACAGACATTCTCACCAGACTAGCTGTACAGTATGTAAACAATCCGGCGGAACATAGCCTGCCTGACCAAGCTGTTACCGTACAGGAACGTGTGTGTTGCTTAGATTGTAGCAAATCTGTCTGGTTTATTTCTTTAAAATAAATAAGATCGCTTCTGTACAGTTCTACGGGTGTCATTTCATACTGCTAGTACTCGGCCGCATGGACACAGTCCATTCTAAATATAACTTAATTGTTGATTATTGAGCATTGTTATTGGTCATTATTTTTCAAAGTGAGCACTGTTATGTTATCTGATTGCCCATTACGCTGTTAGATCAGATGAAACTTTAGTTACCACCTTCTACCTCCGGTTTGGTCATGTGATGCTTGACAGAGCCTACAGGCTGGTCACATGATTACAGGCTGGTCACATGACGTGTGTTCGCCACAGTAACAATAACCTCTTCTCCTGCCAGTGTTCCAGACAGCCCCCATGAACCAGAGCCAGAACCATATGAGCCCATGACCCCTCGCCTCATTCCCCTGGACGAGGTACGCCTGCCTGCCTGCCTGCCTGTCTGCCTGCCTGCCTGCCTGCCTGCCTGTCTGCCTGCCTGCCTGCCTGCCTGCCTGTCTGTCTGTCTCTCTACTAGGGATGTCAGGAGAACCGATACTTCGGTACCAAATCGATGCCAAAATTCTGAAAACATGTTGGTACTCGTTTTTGTACAGTATTGTAGATACCGGTTATCCAACCTGTACACGTACGGTACCGGGGAAGTGTAGCTGCAGCTCTGCTTCCACTTGTCGAACCTCCACTTGTTGAAGAAAAAAAAAAATATATCTTTTTTTTTCGCCCCGTGGTATCAAAATGAGTATCGAGAACCGTGGAATTTCACTGGTATTGGTATCGCCTGCTAAATGTCTGGTATCCTGACGTCCCTACTCTCTGCCCAGTATTTTCCCCTCCATCTAATCTCTCTGTCTCTCTCTAGGACTCGTCCATGGGGGAGGACTACATGGAGCCTATGGACACCACCCCCCAGCAGGGGGCAATGCAGACAGACCCCTCTAAGCTTCCTCCTGTCCTGGCCAATCTCATGGGTAACCTGGGCAACCAGAACAGTAACCCTGGCAACAACCCAATTCCGCCCAGCGTCAACGTCCAGGAGCTGCTGTCTTCCATCATGGTAGGCCACGCCCCCTTCCCCCAACGCTGTAGTATAACTGAGTGGGCAGGTCGCCCAGGGCAACACTGGAGTATAACTGTGTGTGCAGGTCGCCCAGGGCAACACTGGAGTATAACCAGAGACATTATATAAGGAGACATGCCACTTGTCTAGTTTTGATTGGAGCTCTGTGGGACAATTCTGAAATGGCAAATCTGGAGGTTGGAGGAAAAGAGCCAATCGTCTGCTTTATAACTGTCAAGCATTAATCTGTTTAGCCAATCATGTGGTTGCATTGATTTAAGCCACCTGCCTATATTGTCTTCCTAAATAACTGCCCGGGGAGTTTCAAATATGGCTGCCAGTGGCGAGACTTGCCTTTGGTATAACTCTGTGTGTGTGTGTGTGCGTGCAGGGCGCCCAGGGCAACCAGTCTACTGAGGAGCTGATCAAACATCCAGACTTCTCTGACAAGATCAAACAGCTACTGGGGTCCTTACAGAACCACAATGTTCCCCCTCCAGGTAGCCTGTCTGCCTCTCTGTCTGCCTCTCTGTCTGTCTGTCTGCCTGTCTGTCTTGATTCTCTGTCTTTATGAAGGCTGGCCCCAAATACTCGACTCAATTGAGTTGTCAATCAAAGGCGGCTATTTTGAGAGCTTGGCTTTGGTTTACATTCCAGTTCTAGTTGACATTCTATTAAATATATCTATCTATCTCTCTCCCTAAAGCCTTAAACAGATCAGTTCTGATCAGAACAGCTCAGTTCTCAGAAAATGGTATTCGGGCCTAGCAGAGTAAAGCAAGAATTAAAATTCACTTTGTGAATATGGTCTGGCCATGCTCCATTGGGAAGTATTCACATTTGTTTCCTCCTGCTTTATCTGGACATCTGGTTAATATTGGAACTAGTGGACAGCGTTTAACCAATCGCTGTCGCTACAAATGTTTTGATGGCCTCATCTCGCTCTGCCACCATTTGGAATCACGCTGGACGTCAACGTCCTCTCACTACCCCACCCCATTAGCCAATGCTAAGGCTAATTCGGGCTAGCCCTAGTCTTATTAAGTCTTTTTCTTCTTCTCCTAATGTGTCCTTCTCTCCTCCCCTGTGTCCTCCTGTGTGTCCTAACATGTCTCCTCCTGTGTGTCCTAACGTGTGTCCTAACGTGTCTGTGTCTCTCCAGCCAACCCAGGGCTGCTGGGCCATGGTCCAGGCATGGGCAACATGGCCGCCATGCCCACCATGGGCACCATGAACAACATGAACATGCCGATGCAGATGAACGGCTACCCCCCCAACTCTGCCCCCGGCCCCCGCTTCAACATACCCCCGCCCCCCCACGGCCCCCCCTTCAGTGGGGGTGGCCCCCCCCGCATGATGGGGCCTCCCCCAGGCCAGGGCCGTGGCGACGGCGGCTACTGGGATGAGGGCATGCGAGGTGGGCCGCACCGCGGGGGGCCCTTCCACAGGGGCGGGCGAGGACGCGGAGGAGAGCCCGGCTTCAGGGGCCGGGGAAGGGGGGGGCCCCGGGGAGGACACGCCATGAACGGTACTGGCTTCTGTTCCAGCTGTTTGTGTATCTATAAGGGAGGGGGGGATGTTAGCTTAATATTTACCAGTGTACCTTTATATATGGGAGATATTAGCTTCTGTTCCAGCTGTTTGTGTATCTATAAGGGGGGAGGTGTGTGTGGGGGAGATATTAGCTTCATATTGATCTGCTTATTATATTTATGTAGCAGGTTGCAGTATATGAGAGATGGTACAGGCTTGTTCTATTCTAGCTATATTGGCTTAATATTTATATACAGGGTGTTTCAAAACGATGGACCCAATTTAAAATCACTATCTTTGCAACCACAAACCGCCCATGAATGAAACCAATTAAAAGTAATGGGTATAGAGTTTATTTAATAAAACGTCGTACCTTTTTTAACCCTTTGTAACTTGTTGCCATTGTGAAATAGAGAATAGGTCCATTAACCTGTTTTATCTTTATAGTGTGTGTGAGAGATGGTACATATGTTCTAGCTATATTAGCTTAATATACATATATGTACCATTGGGGGGGGGGTTAACTGTTTAAGGATTAGTGGTGTACTTGTCAATGTCAACCTGATTAAAATGTGGTTTTCCACCTTGTGTCGTGTGTTATTACTGTTGGCTGTAGCACTGATGGCCTCGTGGATCAGCTAGACACTAATGCACTTCAACAGGCAACATGTGTTCTTCAACAACAGGAAGGGTGTAGTTTGTGTTTGTCCCAAAGGGTCACAGATTTGTAAACGTGAGTATAGCCGACAGCCAGGAAAGCGATCTACGCACAACCCGGAAAGCAGCAGCCCCTAGACGAAGAAGCAGGAGAGTTAGCGTGAAGTAGAATGTCATGCATGTAGCTGTGCTGGCTCGTGTTCAGCTGATGTAGCATGGCCTGCTAAAGGCCTCATCTGTTGCCTGTTGTGCTGCGTTACACTGCTCCCTGCGTTGTCCGTGCTGAAGCTAACGTGAGACGTGCGCCTGCTGCTAGCATGACTGACCTGTGTGTGTGTGTGTGTTTTGACAGACATGTCCAAGCGCCCGGTGTGCCGCCACTTCATGATGAAGGGAAACTGTCGCTACGAGAGCAACTGTGCCTTCTACCACCCTGGCGTCAACGGACCCCCGCTGCCCCCAAACCATCCGGCCCACAACCAGCTCAACCAGCACGGGCACTAGCCCCGCCCCTGTGATGTCAGCGAGACTTGTTTAGCGAAACCAACAAAGACGCAATGTGTGCCTCTCTCCCTCCCCGGGGGGGGGCGGGGGTGCTCTGGAGGCTGTGACCTCACTATGGTGTCATGGTGACGTCACGCGGAGAAGGAGGCGGGACTTGGGCGAACGCATCGTGGATGTTCGCCGCTCCTCTGCGTCACGCGGTTGTTTTGGGGCCAGGTTTCACTCCCTGCAGTATTACCACTTCCTCCAGATCAAATACGCTTAAATGAGTAAGGCTTTTCAGCCAGATGTCATGTGACTTCCCACAATGCCCTTGTGTCAGCAGGTACGGTCGTACGCTGATCCCCTGATTATTACTACTTTAATGATTAAAGGTGACTGATAATGAACGGCTGGGAAGCCAAGACATCATTTACCCATAATGCCTCGTGGGGTCCTCCGCTCTCCTAAATTCAGTCTATCTTCAGACCGGCTGTTTATTGGGTCAGATTTACTGTTTTCTGTGAAAACTAAACATCCTAAGTGTCTCTTGTGGGACTACAAAACCCTTTTTTTTTTTTTTTTTTTTTGATAATGCCGATATGGACTTTTTTCAGACTGGGCTATTTTTTGTTTTGTTTGTATTGTGTATGTGTGTGAAATAAATACACACATACACATTTGTGTTGTAAGTATTTTGTACACAATGTATTGAATAAATGTCAGAAAGTTTACGGTATTTTTCATGTTTTGTTTAAGTGAAATATATTCATACGTTTTAATGTTAATACTTGTAATGATTCCGGATGGCAGACAGCAGGTATGTTGGTCGATCAACACCTCAGTAAGAAGGGTGACCTTTGACGTCATGCCCATATTGGTCTTATCGGTACAAACAGGCATTGTCACATGAATCAGAAGTGTTTCTTTGTCCCAACAGCCTGTCCAATCTGTCGGCCAATCGAGGGCTCTTATCTATTAGTTACACTACAGTGCTAGGGAAGGCACATTTGGACATTGATAAAATATTTTATGTGATAAGTAATTGATTCAACAGTGTCAAATAATTCTTCTAGTCTATGTAAACTTTAGTGGCTAGACCTTGCACCGTAGTCACGTAGTGCCGTAATCACGCCAGATCTCGCGAGACACGAGCCTCTTAAAACAGGTAGCCGGAGCGTCGGAGTCAGATCCGTGTAATGAGGGCGAGGCGGCAGATGGAGAATGTTCTGTGTAACAGGAGTGGTTGTAACCCTCCCGATTGGTCAATATTGACCCGCAGCTCTGACAACAAAGAAAGGGAAAGACAAAAGAAGTCAAAGAGCAGAATGACGGGATTAAAACCAGCATCCTAAGGACACATCAGCGCCAAAGGACTATAACGTCACAGCTGCTAGTAGCCTACCATTATAAACCTGGACCACAATTTAGTTCAGTTGTATCTCAAATGTTTCAAAATGGTTTCTGCGATTGTGTGTTATTTTGCACAAATTAATGAATAATGATGTATTATACATGATGTATTATTCTGAGCTATATACGTGTGTAATTGGGCCATTTGACTATCAGCCTACAAAGTACAGTGGTCTGTCAAGGAATGCAAAACTACAATAAAACAATAGTGAGTTTTATTCTGCGTGTGTGTGGGTTGGGGGTTGGGTTGCAGTGAACAGTTTGCGTGAGAGATGTATGTTGTATCTGAAAGACATCTCTGTGTTTACGATGGGGGGCAGTTGGACTGTGTAGAGCTCTTGAATAAATAGCGTCTATGTAAATGCACCTTTCAGTCATGCTGAAATACCTTAGCAGCCTTGTTCTGAGCTACAGGGCCCTGAACAAGGCCGTCATTGATTCCAGGGTGGTCAGATTACCTGCCTGTTGGGGGGGGGGGGGGTGCCGGCGGTCAGAGGAATAGCAGAACATTAAGTGCAATAATATACACACATTTACATGTACATAGTTGGTCCTACAATGTAATGCATGTGAAGTGGTGGTGGAAGGGCTTTAACAAGGGCTTCAATAAGGGCTTTAATAAGGGCTACAATAAGGGATTCAATAAGGGCTTTAATAAGGGCTTCAATAAGGGCTTTAAACAATCTGTATTGAGAACACAGGAATGAGTATTACTGAAATCAAAAGTGATCATGACCAACATTTTCATGCTTTGTCATTTGATGTGCTCTGATTGAATAGTGGACACTACAGTTAGGTCTTAATCTCAGTCTTTTACCTGGTTAAATAAAGGTATATATACTGTACATTTATAGGTAAGCCAAATAGTTCATTTACATAGAATAAAAGCATAAAGCTATTAAGCTATATTAGAAGCACATGGCACTACGTAAGATGAGAGCATGTTAATATGTTGGATGGACAATTTCTGGGTTTCACACCTCCTAGTCAGCAGATATCTGCTCCCGCTGCTTAAGTCATAATCACTCAGCTCCTGTTTGCATTGTGTAAGGCGCGGCACTTTTTTTTATAGAGCAGCGCGTTTCATACACCAGGCAGATTCATTGTGCTTCACAACAAAACATGTTTTGATAGACATTTCAATAAAAGAATAACGTAAAATAAAATAGCAAGATGATAAAGCACAGTAGACATCAATGTGCACGGGTTGCAGTTCAACAGAAAGCAGTGCTGAACATAAATCTTATGTCTGGAAGTAACAGTAGTCTGAATGTTTGGGCCAATCAGAAGAGGCCCAGTCAGGCCTGGCTCCGAGC
>JAODUE010017339.1:0-25080 GCA_027564755.1 Amblyopsis hoosieri
TGCGGTAAAGCGATTGCAATACCGCTCCCGCTGCTCCGATTCTCCGACCAATCTCTCGCTCCATAGTCCCCTCACTCACGAACAAGACCCCGAGGTACTTAAACTCCTTCACTGTGCTGTATACACCCATACACAAATAAAGTAAGTACTGCAACAAAGCAGCAAGCAGCAGCAAGAGATGTGGTTTTAAACATGAAATACAAAATGTGGAATAAAAACTGTCCACATGACTATTGATGTCAAAGGTCAACACTAAATGGTATTATTAAAAATATAGCATACAGTACATGTAGGTCCACTGTATTACATGTATAAAATAAAAAAATCATATTGTTACCCTCCCCATATGCTTCCACGCGTGTGTGTGTGCGTGGGCGTGTGCATGTGTGTGTGTCACCATCCCACAGCTCCATGCTGACTGGTATAAAGGACCCTCAGAACACATCAGCCATTGAGCATTGTGTGACGGGGAGGGGGGCTTTAAAGGTTCACCTCAGATAGGCAGCAGGGAACAGTGTTACTGATTTGTAACCCTTGAAAGGGTCATATAGGTCACAGAAGAAGCACCCTAGCAGTATAGGGATTAATCATTCAAGGGCCCAGTCTTTGCTTTATACGCAGGCTCACATGGATCTCACATGGATTATAAACTTTATTCCAGACCTCCAGCTGTGAATACATTAGAAATATCATGTATCTATAATAATGAGAATTAATAGATTTTTAAAAATATATTTTGACTACAGACCTCCCAAGGACAGGACCTTATATTGACTGAATTAGAGTATCAAGTCTAAAACTCGTGGGTCCCTTAATGCAAATGGTAGATTAATTAAGATAATTTAGACAGGAATTCTCCCATTTGTATCTTGGAATGTGGATTACTGCACCATTAAATCTGCGTAGAACTGGCTTTGGTCGTTTATGGGCAAATCGCTGAGGAAAATTAACAATTATTTAATTATTATACATATTATATCTCACAATGCAAGCCCTTCAGCATCTGTTGCAATTTATTATCACATCTACACTCAAATACCCTGGCTTTCATAGTAATTCCCAGCAGTGTGATCGTTTTGTTAATTCAACTTGCGGCACAAGCCGACAAGCTAATCCTGTTTTAGTGATACAAAACTCCCTGTGAGTCTGGCATACTGCACCACTTCAGAATCTGACAGAAACATACAGTAAGCGCTTCAATAACCATTGGCGTATGTGTCTGCAAATTTTGATGTAGTCTGTGACAACTACCTCAAGCATTAAGAAACAACCAAATCCATCTGTTTTAAAACAAGGACAAAAACAAACCCTTTGTGGGTAAACTCCACTAATGCCTTTAATTATAACAATGAAATCTGCAAGCTATAGGTATCTGAAGTGACTACGCACACACATTACTTTATGCACCGTGTCCAAAAATGATTGAGAGCAGCGGTTCAGATTAGATCATTTCAATATTGGGTAAGAGCAATTCAGTATAAAATACAAATATTAATGTTTATTTTAATGAATCTACAGTATCATTTTAATGAGATCTTTGTCGATAAAGTTAGGGACGCATCAGTGGAATCTTCATAGCTACACAGTTTGCAAAAGAGCGAATGTTCTGAAAGAACTGACCCATACAACTATCATCTTCATTACAACACACACCTAAGATACTCCACTCATTACCATGATATCTATTTCAGAGACATGTAGTTTTTACACCAAATGCCATTGCTGAGGTCTTACAAGGATTTTCTTTAGTTACATTTGTAGCAGCAATGTTGTTTGATTACTTACTTTGGTTATGTTTCACCAAAGCCATTTGTCCATCCATCCATCCATCTTCATCCGCTTATCTGTGGTCGGGTCGTGGGGGCAGCAGCTCCAGGGGACCCCAAACTTCCCTTTCCCGAGCCACATTAACCAGCTCTGACCAGATCCCAAGGCGTTCCCAGGCCAGTGTGGAGATATAATATCTCCACCTAGTCCTGGGTCTTCCACGAGGCCTCTTCCCAGCCGGACGTGCCTGGAACACCTCCCTAGGGCGGCGCCCAGATGCCCGTACCACCTCAACTGGCTCCTTTTGACGTAAAGGAGCAGCGGCTCTACTCTTGAGTTCCTCACGGATAGCTAAGCTTCTCACCCTATCTCTAAGGGAGACGCCAGCCACCCTCCTGAGAATCATCATTAGAATGACCAATCTCCATTTCAAACAAATCCTATAGGTAGACTACGTGTCTATGAGGACAAATGGTTCCAAAAAACATGCATTTATGGTCTGATCTGCTGTCTCAGACTCACCAGCAAACACAATGGTGTTCTCTGATACAGTATGTGTACAGTACACTACTCTGGCTAAAACAGAAGATTTAAAAATTCTTATGAGGTTCCTTGTAGAGCAGAAAAGTGATGTTGCAATGCTGACTAATACAAAGAAATATAACCTGTTCTGGCTGATATTTTAGAAAGATTGTCTGCCACCTCCGATATAGATTTTCTATCCTTTTTGAAAACTAAGGTGCAGTAAAACTACACTTTATGAGGATGCCAGTCAAGAGTCCCTGTAGAAAAAGTATATTACACAGCTGCACTTTTTCCCATTTGACGGGGTAGCATCAGCTTTCTTTATACTTCACTCTGGACATCTTAATGGAATCAAAATAACCACTGTGACATTGCTATGATGCAAGAATCCTCTATCAAAGACTTCCAAGTCCAAGATACCTTATCCAGTCCATGTGAAGCTCATGACAAGACAGTCCATGTGAAGCTCGTGACAAGACAGAAAACGTACAGGTGATTTTTGTGCTTGTCTGATCGTTTGTAAATTGTGATAACATAAACAACATGATTCTAATGCTTATCATAATGCAGAAGGTGTTTCAACAACCTCAATCTGTCATTTTGAGGACAACAGGACAAGAGATAAAAAAATACAGAAAATAGATGTCGATGGATAGAGGAGACTGATATACTACAAGTGTTTTGCATTTTAATTGACATGCATGATTGGGCTGGACTGGGACATTTCAGGCCATGATTCTCCCACCAAGACCACCTTGCCATAGACCAGAAACAGAGATGGTTTTTAAAAGCTCAGCAATTATAAAGCAGGGAAGAGAAGGTTTTTTTTTGTTTTTTTTTACTTAAGTTTAAATCTACGGTACATGACAGTATAAACAAAATAGGAACATAATAGTAACTTAATGTATGCACAGCTAGTATCACAGAGCCAGCCTTTACTTAAAGTAAATCGTATCTGGGACAAAGCCTTGACTAACTGCGTCAAGATCCGCCTACTTGACAGGAGAGGTACTTTGATTGACAAGCATGACGAACAAATACGTCACTCAATGACCGAGTCAGATTTTAAACTTATATTGGGGAATTTGTTAGGGAATTCAACATCTGTCTGTCTTGCTGTTTAAGATCTGTTAAATAAGTAGGCTATGGATACTCCTTGAAATATTTAAATGAGAGCAAATATATATATATATTTAAATAATATATTAAATATAGCACTTCCAGAAGTACATTTGAGACTTGTTAATGGCAACACTAACAGCCAATAAAAATCTACGACCCTACATCCTGATAGTGCAGACGTGACTACAGGGGGCATATGTAGCGTTTCAGACGTTCAGCACGAGCCGTTTATGTGGCGTAGTGCTAATGATCGGAAGAGGCTCACATGTATGCATGCACACGCCCACACACCAGAGAGAGACAGGCAGAGGCTAAACACATCTGATCATCAGAATTGGACACTTGTTGAGTGTATCTGAATAGTACGCTGTTCATTAATAAGGCTGTGGTTGTTGATGCCGTTGGTCAAAGCTGGACATGAATTGGACGCAGTGATGTGGTGTACAGCCAAGCATGGATAAATATAGCACACAATTGAGTTTTGCTGTCGACAGTCAAATGTTTGCTACTACTTATAATACATTTGATTTGGGACACCTAAACACTCAAGGACATCTTACATTGCAAAAACATAGATAGTAAACAGTTGGCTGAAATGTAACTACTATAGTGATAAACATTTGATCTGAGAAATATATACAAAATGAACAAAAAAAAAAGTTATACATGCTTGTTGGAATTAACCTGACATGCCAGAGGAATTGTTGTCATGAGTCCACCTGGGGAGCCATACTGTACATTGAAACTGTTTGTGAATGGCAGGTACTTTCAAAAAAATTCTTGGCAGTTGATTTGATGAACCATCTGGTTGTTTTGGCTGTCAGCACTATGGTCGGCACACCTAAACCACGCCCGTGTAGCTATAAACTACTGTATAGCTGATTGGAAAGTTCAGTTGCTACTCGGACACATTCAAAATGACTCCAAGGCTTTCCAGACTGATTCTCACGGCGAAATAAAACCGAAGCTCGCGAGATCAGGATGGTCTCGTAAGATTATGTTGAAAGGGCAAGGGAGTCAAGTGACAGCGGAACAAAGGGTCAAATGTCATAGGCAACCTTGAAGAGGTGGGTTTTGAGGAGCTTAGCAAACGAGGTGACCGTGGTGGCATGTCGTATGTGCAGTGGAAGGGGGCAGGGTCTGGGGGCAGAACAGCTGAAGTAGTCTGTGTGCTAACACGCACACAGACTAAATGTACAAAGGCTGACTACAAGGGGAGACACCTGGGAGGAATACACAGGTGGAAATGACTGAGACAATAAACTCAGCAAGTAACGGACTGGGGAAACGCACAAGACAGACAGACAGAAGACAGACATACACAAGACAGACAGACGGGGGCTTCAGCATACCATAACAGAACACAGGGTAACGGACAGACAGAAGACAGACAAACGGGTAGACGCAGACCTTGACAAGGGGTATACCATCGCATGTAGTAACGACTGTAAACAGAAAGTTATGTCAGTCACATAATGTATGTGCAGTGATTTGGAGTTTCATTGAACTGCATTACATTCTAAATTAGAATAATTTGCTATGTCTATCGCTAAAAGTATGCTACGCCAGGTAGCTAAATGTTTCAGTTTCACAGACATACAAAGAAATCTCCCTCTTCTGGTAAAGAATGTGAAAAAAAAACTGCCTGGTGAAAAAAATTTGAGAAAAAAAATGTCAGTAAAGCTAATGACATGCCTCTAAATGTTTTGAGTGTAGGGGGTGTTTAACATGTTTTGCCCCACTGGTAAAATGCAACTGGGTTGAGGCCATTTTAAACACGTTATTTACCTCTGCAATATTCTCTGGCTGACATCCAAATTCAACAGGGACGTGTGAAGTAAAAGCAGCTACTGAATTGACAAGACCAGAATGCTAACGCTCTCATTTACTTTGAATAGTGGGTGAAACGTTGGCATAAAAGTGACTTGATTCACTGCAAGACATAAAAAGAAATGTTATCTCTTCCACTGAGGTCCCACTGAGATAGTAGCAGAGAGTTATAGCAACAGATATTGAAGGTCACCCTTCAAAAGCCTAAACAGTATGAGGAAATAAAACACTGCAGGCCAGAAGTGCACACAGATATGTACAACAGGCATGCAGGTGTAAACTGTAAGTGGCCTCTCACCTACTGTATGTGTAAATGTGTTTTGAGGAAATTGCCTATAAAACGTTTCAGGTGCACCTCATATTTTTTTTTTTACGTAAACAACGGAATAAAGCAAAATCACCACAATGAAAACACATTAAAAAGGTGACATTGTAGCTGAGCGCTGGATATATTTTCCAGCTCCTCTTTACACATAGTTCATCATAGATGATAGAGATGAATGTTGCAGATAATGGTAAGTATTTAGTCCACACATGGTGTCACCCAGTGTCACGCCACTGAGCAGGCCCCCTTTCCTTGGGGACAAGGTGAATAATATACAGCACTCAAACATTTATTAATCTCCTGCATGATTAAAATGTAGTAAATAAAAGATATCTCTGAGAAGTTCAGAGAGCTTTGTAAAAGACAGGTTCACAAGGAGCAGAGAGAGAATGATGGGTCGGCTAGTGAACAGGCATTCGGGGGACCTTAGTGGAAAGATGGGAAGATCTTGTGTGAGCTTATATCTCCAGTTTGGAAGATAGGAGTCTAGACCCGAATCTGCACTACTGAACTGTAGAAACCATTGTATTCTTGTGGGAATGGGTTAACTAGCTAGCACTGTACATGTGTAATCAATAACCCAACTCTTTCCTTTGCCTGTGATTCACATTTTGACAGACACTAGCTTAAATTGTGGATGAAGGTCCATAATAACCCACCAGATAGCACTGTGTGAGCCTTATCCTTGCGTTCTCCCTATGCAAATCATTAGCTGTCTCCTTTGTGAAGGAAGGCTGGTACAGTCCGATGTTGTGCCTTTATCATGGGTGCCGCCAAGCCTTCAGAAAATGAAAAGCAATGCAAATGTGCCCGGCTTTTTAGGAGCCAGCAGATAAAGAAGGGAGACCTTCAAACTGCAACGCTTCATCCTCCTCAGTTTAGCCTTGACCGAGGCATGCAAATTATACCTGAGACATGGGGAGAGTGACGCCGCGAGCTGCACAGGCGCAAAGCTGGGGCTGAAGATAGTGAAATCTCTCCCGGGGCAGGGTTAATTGGCAGAAAATATCCATAGAAAAGGTTTAGAAAAGGGGGTTTGTGAAATGATCTACCCCAAGAAGAATATGCTCACATTTATACAATATACTTTTTGAATCTTAAAGGCAGGTTTAGTCATTCTGAAGAACGCTTGCTAACTTTGAGCTAACACAAACTCCCTCCGAAGCTCCGCCCAACACACTGAAAAGCATTGTGAAGCCAAACGGCATTGTTGTTGTGAGCAGTACTCGCCACTTTGTTTATGTTCCTATTTATGAAGTCAGGGCTGTGTTGAAATAGCAGATAATTTTTTCTAAAGGGATAGTTTCTGACAAAAAGTGTATTATCTTACAATTAGCTTGCAGTAGCTGAATATACATTTAACAGTGAAACGCTGGTACAGCAGTCTGGCTGCTCATTTTTGTCATTTTACTCCCAGGGAAGGATGAGTTCCAATGCTGACCCATAGTACAAGGTGCAATTCAGCACTGCTTTATCAGATCAGCATTGCTGTATGCTTTCAATTCTCATCCGTGGTTTGTGGACTCTCTCTGGTTCCCCCTGCAGCAGTGTGATCCATAGCCTGCTTCTGGATAGTGTTGTTGTGCATCGCATAACTCCCAGGATAGCAACGATGAGCCAAAAAGTTTGGAGAAATGAGAGCTTGCAGCAACATTGAAGTAAACAAAACCAAGATTGTAAACATCCACAGAGAAATGCAAGGCCTATTAATTGAAGTGAACATATTTTCACATTAACAATCTATAGTGTTTAGCCATTGTATCACAGAGTGGAATATGGAAATAACAGCAATAATTACTTGTATGTATGCTGTTATTTTATATCTAACTACAGCATATACTGTATATATATCACCACTTGGGCAGGCATTTCTCTGTAATTTCTGTAAAAACAAAACAAAGAAAAAATAAAGAAAATGATCTGTGATCAAACTCCATTATCTTTAATTTACATCACATCAACACAAAATGGCAACAGACATGATTAACTAAATGATCCTATTGTCACCTAACTGAACATTATAGCCTGACTTCTCATTCAGCCAATCATTCATGGTTCATTTTAGCAGCAATCATTACAGGTAATTTCTTACAGCCTACTCCTGAAGTTCAATGAGCTCGGCGGCCGTGGGCCTCTTTGTTGTGCTTGCTCCCCATGCCAGCAGTCTGCCTGATTTCATCTGCCTGATTTCTCCATGAGCTGGGCTGAATGAGAGAACTATAAAGGCAGCATGCAAGTCAGATGGCATGCAAAGATCTGACAATTGGTTATTCTGGAATACAACAGATTGTCTGTTTGTCCCCTATTATGATAGATTTGTGCAATGAGAGAGAGAGAGAGAGAGAGAGAGAGAGAGAGAGAGAGAGAGAGAGAGAGAGTGAGAGAGCATTGAACACTTCACATCTCCCAATGTACAGTGTGCAGACATAAAGATAAGCTGCTACCTTCTGTAAACAAACGGTAGTGAAGGCATTTTTATGGAAGACGAGATGAGTGAGGGGATTCTAGGGCTCTTTAGCCCGAGCACTGCACGTTAACAAACACCCGTTTATACATGGAATACTTTATTGTAAGTTCAGTTTTAAGATAACTGCTGCGTTGATCGGTTACAATCACAATATTATATAGTTTACAAGTTATATCAATTGGCAGAATGGAAGTCAATGGTGGGTGGAAAAATTGATGCAAGACAAGAGAAAAGACAAGAGTAAAGTAATACTGAGGTAAGTATGGAGTCAAGGGTTTTACAAAGGTACAATAGCCCTTTAACTTTCACTTTTGGCCTGGAAATTCATTACTGTAGCTTCATAAAGATGTTTGATGGAAAAGTTTGATCTTCATTTGATTGTAATGATTTATATTGACCACAGCTATGATACACACTGTCATTTGTTTTTTAATTGCTTTTTTGTCGGCATCCTTTGCTAATAGACTTTACCAGCCTCCCATGAATGAAATGACAATTTCCCCACAACACTGCAAAATATGAAAAGTTCAGTCAATGATTCAAACACTTCTAATTTAGCATAAGACTGTTACATAGGCTGTTAGACAATGCCTTACAGACATGTATCATATTTAGCAGTGCTGGGCAACTTACGCAGGAATAGTTATAAGTTACTATTTACTTATTACTCCTTCAAAAAGTAATAATATTACTTGACTTATTACAGGGTATTACTATCTATACTTATTACAGGCAATATCCTGCCTCACCCCTTCCAAAAAATGTCAAGCTGTGTAGCCAGCTCATTTTACAATTGAATCCTCTTTACTGGAACAATAATGAACCTTAGGAGTCAACAATGAAGTGAAAACATTGCAGCCTGTCAAACCAGATTGGACAGGTTGGTTCAATTAGCCTACCCTAAGTTTGCTAGGACCAGAAATCTCATTCTTGTAACGCAGTAATGCAGCATTACTTGGATTAGTAATTGTAATATTATTACTGTTTTGGAAAAAGTTATTTGTTACACCAGTAGTTACTGGAAAAAGTAATAATATTAAAGTAACTAGTTACTAGTAACTAGCTGTGCTTGCATAAGTGCAAAATTGTATTAATGCTAAATTAAAACATGTTTTTAGTGCATACTGTACAAACGGCCAGATAAAGGATCATTTTTTGCAACAATACCATTACAATGCATCATTATTTTGAGTCTCATCACATCCTCCTGAAGATACTGTAAGAGCTGCAGGATCATTTGTGATGAGTATCAAACACTAAGCACAAAAATGTTTACTTCAAGCAAACGATTTGATACTGGATCATCATTTATAATGAAGCCTACCTAAAACATGCTGATCATCTGGGTGAGATTCAAAAGAATAGGTTTACTTATTAGGGCCTCATGCAGGAAGCCACATATCGTACAAGCAAATTTACAGTTGTTGTTCAGAATGTTTCTTATTTAGTTGTCCATTGGTTTCCATTGACTGTTACTGTACAAATATAAAAAGATATCTAGTTTTCGCAGTCCCCAAAATGTTTGTCCAATGAAAGGAAACATACGGTCAGTCAATTTGAGGAACATAAAAAAAACAACACATGAATGTATAATACAATTTATATAAGCACATGTTAGAGTGAATTACTGGATTGTTATATTTGTAGGCTGAATAAACACTTTTGGCCCACTGATCCCAATTAAGACTATAAAAACCCTTTGATGTGTGCAATCAGCTTCTAAATTGGCTTACTTCATCTATTTGATGAGACGGATGACTTCTGATATAATGTAGTATAGCATTTGCACATGGCAACACATGGCTTTATGTAGTGTAATAACAAACAATTGGCCATTTGCCTCCAATGTAAGTTTGATTCATCATTCAGTGCACATGAGTAAGAACAGATTTGGAAGAAAATTTAATTAAGAGAAAAGTTTTTAATATATATATATATATATATATATATATATATATGTTTTTTAGAGAATGTTGCTGCATGAGCATCCCAATGTTTCACATTGGATGACAGCACACAAGGACAGTTAGCATTACCTTTGAGTTTAAATATTTTTTTAAACTTGCTGACATTATGTTTAAATACTCTAATCTCAATAGCAAGGGGAAGGGAATACAAATATCACAGAGACTCGCCTTCAATCTGTATCTATGGTGAAGACAGAGAATTTTGAGGCTTGAAGAAATAAGAATATAACCCTTCACACATCACATGCCCCTTGCAAATTATGTTACCTACCGTATATTGAACAAATCTTATCTGGCCCTTTCCATGATACTAGTGAATTTATTAGAGAAACGCCTGAATTAAGATCTTTTGCAACTTTCCATACTGCGACTTTTCAATACCGCACACAACAACTTAGTACCAAGGTTACATACAACATATGATGCTTCTATCCTCATATCCATTCGAGGAGAATGTGTTTACTGTGCCTTAAATCACAAATTACTTAATCTGATTACTTGAAGATTCACTATGTCAGTCAAATACAATTTTAGATCTACAGCACAAACCACACATTCATTTGTTCCTCTCTTAAGGTGCCTCTCAATTTACAACACAGCATAGAAGTCAACATATAATATCTGTGTACTCTGACTACCGGTCCATAAGATATAGTTCTACAGTAGTGTCTACATCTGTTTACTCTGACTGGTGTAAGATATTGCGTTTATATTACAATACAACAATAAAAACACACACAAGTTTAATATATTTGAGGAAGATTATAAAATGTGTGGCACATCTAATAACCTCTTTTCTATCTACATAATTTAATTATAGAACCTTCAAAGTCTATGTTATGCAATGTAACACTATCACAATTTGTTTTCAAGGTGGCTTAACTGAAAACATGTACACACAATATGTGTGTAAAGAACATATCAATGTACTAGTGATGTGGCCCTCCCTAACAAAGGCACATAATGTGAACGCAATCTAAATATAATGCTGGACAGTCCAAACCTGGCAGCAAAATGAGGAATGTTGTCCATTTTTTATAAAACACAAATTCATTACTTATGTAATATTCAAGATACAGTATGTTCACATTGCCCAGGAGTGAAAGAAAGTCTAGCAAAACTAATAAAGTCTCCCTAATGTGCTTTGTGATGCTGTGGACGTTTTCAGCATCTCAGCCTTTACAGATGGGCTCTCCCCCAAAAGGATCAGATAAAAGCGTCCCATATCTAGTTCTGCAGATCATGGCAGATTCAACAAAGACTGGCTCACAAAGCTCACGCGTGCAGTCCACTGGTAGTCACACGGAAATCTACTCAAGATAAATATGTAGGGGAGCACAGGAAGCAATGATGAAGCTGAATTGATGCATATCCATCTTAACTAAGGCAGAAAGGGGAATGAGTGACACCTAATCCTGCACACTGAAAGAGTGTTTGGGAAGGCATTAACTTTCAGAAACTGCAGGACTTTGATTCCCTATTACGCTGGCTAAATCGTCCACCTGCCATGGCTCTGGCTGCCTCCGACAACACCTTTTCAATCACGGACCTAAATCCCTTGCATTCGTGGAGCGGCTTGTTTTTTGGTTATGCAAGGAAGACATACAAACAGCACACCGAACGGCTGTACACATGGCCGCACCATTTCCAGGGGGACTTTTCACGCTATATGCAGACCAGAATGACTCAGCGTTACATGCAAGTCAATAGGCAGGTCCACAGATTTCACATTATACCTCTCTGGGGGGCGTTAATGGGTATTTTGAGTATATAACATTAATTCCCAAGTACCTACGATTAATCTGAGGCCACAGCAGTATTTCTGCAGCAAACTGTTTTGGGGTAAATTGACTTTGTTTCAGGCAATGCGTGGTAGATTTAGCTGTCTGGGTGCTGCTTACGTCAGCCTCCACAGCAAAATGCTGTTAGTGACACGCCCACTAAAGAGACCAGAAGAGTTGCATGTTTCATTACAATCGCACCATCGTTGTTAAGGTTCCACTATGTTCGGCCGCACTGTACGTTCACCTCACACGGTTAAGGGCAGTTGCCATACCATGAGAGTGTTCTCCCAGCTGGCTGGGGGAACTCCATCCTTCAGTCTGCGGAAGCCTTTGCCTCCAGAGATGACCGCTGCAGAGGTCACCCTGTCCCTGCGCGCCCCATCCCTCTCGCATTTGCGCCCACGGACCCACATTTCTGGGTCATCGCTGAGCTCGTAGATGGACCCGTCCTCCACGCTGTGCTCCAGAGACTCCAGGGAGGAGTCTGAAGCCTCGTCGGCCGACGCCGTTAGCGGTCGCCCGGGCAACCCCGACGTCGAGCGCAGCCGGTACTGCAGGAGGACGCCGCGGGCCTTGCTTCGCCCGTTGCCGTGGAAGGAGACGGACTGCTGTTGCAGGGACTCTTGTGAAGAGCTGTCACTGTGATCCTCACCTCCGCACGCTGAGTCTGGAGCCTCCACCACAGAGTCCCTCTTCAGCAGCCCCGGAGATAGGGTGCTGGTGGTGGCTAATAGGAAGTCCACAGGTCCACAGTGGGCATTAAGAGAGGTCATCCCCTTCCCTGTAGAAGGAAACAAGAATTAGACTCAAGTAACCAGGTTTGGTTAGGTTTATGTTACTAAATGGATTACCTACATTTAGTAACATAATCTGATTACTATCCATTACTCTTAGATGACTTCATGCCTAAACATTGTTCTTTGAAATCCCATACAAACAGCACTACAAGCTCGAACAGGAGAATATACAGACAGAAAAACTGGACTGGTGGACGACCTGTTGCACCTATAAGTGTTAAACGTGTTAAGAGACACTGTGTAGTATTTATATTTGCACATGAATAGTGTTTATTGGAGTTATCCGTGGCGGAGAACATCCCACGTGGGAGAACTGTCATGTCGGACCTCTGAACAAGTGTGTCACGCATGAGGGAGAAGGATTGAGCAATACAACCCGTGTTGCCGTTTGCCAGTTGGAGCGTCTACCATTCTTCCTACCCTGCATCTCCTGCCCTGTTTAACGTTGATCGCCACCCGAGCATCGTTACCTGCTACTCCTCATACCCTGCATCTCCTGCCCTGTTTAACGTTGATCGCCACCCGAGCATCGTTACCTGCTACTCCTCATACCCTGCGTCTCTTGCCCTGTTTAACGTTGATCGCCACCCGAGCATCGTTACCTGCTACTCCTCTTACCCTGCGTCTCCTGCCCTGTTGAACGTTGATCGCCACCCGAGCATCGTTACCTGCTACTCCTCTTACCCTGCGTCTCCTGCCCTGTTTAACGTTGATCGCTACCCGAGCATCTTTACCTGCTACTCCTCTTACCCTGCGTCTCTGGCCCGGTTTAACATAAATCCCTACCCGAGCATCGTTACCTGCTACTCCTCTTACCCTGCGTCTCTGGCCCGGTTTAACGTAAATCGCTACCCGAGCATCATTACCTGCTACTCCTCATACCCTGCGTCTCCGGCCCTGTTTAACGTTGATGACCACCCGAGCCTCGTTACCTGCTCTTCCGTCGTCAAGTTGTGAGTACTGTATCAACGTGCACATATTTTATTTCATGTTTGTTGTGTTCACATCCAAGGGAAGGGGCCATTATAGTTTTAAGGCCACAACGTACCCGAGCAACGAATCAGGCCTGCAAAGAGTGGGTTTGGGGACATTTTGTGTATTTCTCCATTCCCTGCAGGGCTGGTGAATGCATGTGTGTGAGTTTGTGTGTGTGTGTGGGGGGGCCCATCAATTATTATTTTCTATGTACAGTAGCGTACTGTGAAACGTAATACAATTTCTGTAATCTGATTACATTATTTTAGCTGGAAAATGTAATGGATTACAGTTACTTTTTTTTGTAATCAGTCACTTCCCAGCCCGGCAAGTAAAATTGCAGACAGACATATATTAGTTTGCCCTTTGATCCATACCTGTAATTTTGGGAATACCTTCCAGTTTGGGAACTGGTAGGGTAACGATGATCCCCTGGGCAGTGCCCACCCATAGCAAGCCCTGGCAAATGAGGAGACTGGTAACTCGAATGCTCTTTTGACCTGCAATAACAAAACAGTGTGTTTTTGCCATTGGTTACATTTTACATGGATCATGTTATTGAATTATAGGTCAAAATTCTCTAAAGCCATAACAGCCAAAGGAGGTTTAAGGCTATAGAGCAATTAGGCGAAATTGGATTTGCCTCGTTTGCAACTGACCCACTTGAAAGGAAAGCCATCATAGATTATTGTAGTTGAATTGGAACTCCTTATAATTAAAAGATACATTTTAGGCCATACATTTGCAAGCACACATCAATCAATACAACAAACCTTGTAAAACGAATCACATACAAATATAAAATAGCACATTAAAAGGTTGGCAACATACACATTGAGGTTTATCTATTAATGTGACCGGGAATGTAATTAGCAATGATTTATGCCCATGTTCTGGAGTTTGCAGATAAGCCTGGAGCTGACTAACTTCCCTTTGATTCAACTTGCGTTAATATTTCACTCTTCATAATATTAAGTCAATATAAATCGATCAATACAGTCAATATAAATCAATACTATTAATACTTAGTTACTGTGTGTGTGTGTGTGTGTTGGTGTGTTGGTGGTCAGGAGGCTTTTATAATTTTTTCTGTGGTCTCCAAGATGTTGGCCCCTGTCGTAACCACGGCAACCATAATTGAATCACACACCAAAAGAGCTAACAGAGCGAACGCTCATTTGCATGTGGAGCCGTGTTTACATGGTTGTTCCCGGGTCACACTCACATCATGACGTGTGATCTGCATGACTGGCTCAACGGTGTCTTTAATTAATGTATACCACGGCGCACGACAACACCAGCTAATGTTGCTGCACATGAAAGAGGCAGTGGTGGGAAGGGGGGGGGGGGGGGGGGTGTGGCACAGGCAAATAGCTGTGGTGCATGTTAAAAGTACTACACACAGAGAGCATAAAGGAGTTTAGGTGGTGACCTTCAAGGCTCACAGCAGGGGTTAGAGGCCTCCGCAAACACCCCTTCAAGCGTCAGATGCCCGCTAGCAAAGCCGCGGTGTTCGTTTGTGTTATACAACTGGCGTTGAGAAGGTTTACGTGAGCGAGACATGAACCTGGACCTTCTCGCGGATTAACATATCCCAAATTGAGTAAGAGGATGTTGGCGCCAGGCATAATTTCCAGTGATAACGAGGGGTAATGACACAGCATTTGAGATTAAGGAGGTGTATCTTAACCTGCAGTCACACGCTACTGTGGGTTTATCAGGGGAGAGAGTATTTGCATTTTTTCCCAAAAAGGCAGATGTCTCCGACTACTTCCTGTGATTTGTCATTGAGGATTTTCGTCTGGAAAATGGTTTTGTTTCCCCTAAGGATGGAGCAATTACAGATATTAGTAGATGAGAGATCAACAGTTTTTGCTCTGCCCCAGAATCGTCTGCTATTTATCTCAGTTGGAGCTCCTGTTTAATATGAATCACGTTAATGGGAAAAGGATTAGGGAGTATATCACTTATGTCCCATCATAAATCAAGGAGAATCCAGAGGGACACAGACCCTACTGATATGTGGTGGCAACCATCAGTATTTTATGAGCGGTGTCTGGTTGGACAGTCAGGGGATTGTTCTTTTCTCTGGTGAGCTCAACAAATGAGAAGTTAAGTCAAAGACCCTTTCCCTTTGTGAACTGCTGAGCAGACCATCTCATTTCACCCCTGTAACTTCCCCTGGGGCAGAGCGCTGGCTGGGTCTGCCACCCTCTCTCCAATATGCTGCATATTTCAAAGGGAAGCACTCATGCAAGGTGAAAATGACCTCTGGGTCACAAGCTTGCTCTAATAACATGGCCAAAAGTTATATCTTTCTCCGACTAAACAGAATTATATAAAAACTTATTTTGTGATTATTTTTCAGAATCACACCATATACGTATTCCTAAAATGCACATGGGTACGTACTGTACAGTTCCAGCCTGTTTTACCATTTGTGTGTTATGCTTTGCTAATGTATTTTAATGTATTTGTGTGCGCCTTATTCATGCTGCATTTTACTGGACATTTTATAATCATTTTCAGTACAGCCACTGTTACTTTATGAATGATCTTAAATTACCATGCCACATTTTTGCACACTGCAAAACGGTGTTACCGCTGTGCTTCATGAATTTCGCCCACTATGTCTTCGCAATTCACAAGAGACTGTGCACTTTAACTAATAAGACAAAGCTACATTATGAGCATGGCTTTCATTAAGATCCATCAGCTCCATCAATCTGTTAAAATCCAGACATCATTTCAAAATCTAAAAATGTAATCTGAAATGTATTGAATTGGATCGTGTTACACCTGAACCAATCTAATCTAATAACAAATTACAGATTTCTGTAGAATCTTTGATATTCACTTTGTTTAATGTATTTTGATAGTTAATTAAATGTGAAAGCTGTTATTCAAAGGTACGGTGTAATGTAAATGTACAGTAGATGGATGACTTTGGCATTGTAAATATTTGATTAGAGTAAGAATGTGAAAAAGCAGGCAAATAAACAGGAAGCAGGTTAAACTGTGGCACAATAGTAGTGCACTGCGCACACTGTACAAAAGACGAGTGTTTCCATGGGAACCCTCAGAAAAAAGATATTTGACTGGTATTTTTTCTGTGATTTTCTTTCAGTTGTTTTTTTTATAATATGAATTTCCCCCTTTCACCTATGACTCTATTAAGCCTCTCAAGGTCTTTAGGAGGATATTTATTCAGGTCGGCCCCTGGAGTAGAGTGCCCAAAGAGCAACTTGAACAAGATCAGAATATCATTCCAGGAAGCAGAACATCACTGGCACTTAGCTGGAACTCCAGAAAGCCTTCGAACAAGTTTTTTTCTTCTTATACCAATCCCGCACAACACAGTAGGTCAAACGCGCTCATTTCTGACTTTGTTGAAGATACATTTTGATTTAATTAAATGAAAGTCGATTTTGATCCACTACTGTATCTGAGGTGTGTTCAGAATTAGTGAGCATACCGAATGTTTGCAAATGTTCGCAATCATATTCATCCAGTCTGAGGAGGTATTCTCCACTTTGATGCTGGATGAAGGGTGACAGTTTTTTAATCTAATAAACTTTGGAATGTTTACACAAAACGTTCAAATGTCATGTTAAAAGCAAACTTTCACCACGAACGTTCACCTCAGTTTGCCAATCATGAACCTTACCTGGTGTAGCTGACAACAGATATTACAATGATGACAGGCATGTTTTACAGTTAATGTTCCAGTAAGTGAAAAGCCACAGTCAGTGAGGAACAGGTAATCTCCTGCATGCTACACAGATTTTTACCAGGGCTCAGTAGGGTCGAGCGCGTGGAGATGTTGATTTCCTGCAGGTGTTCCAAGGTCTCAGTGTGAAACAGGCGAATGGAGGAGCCCTCGGAAAACGCCATCCACACCCCTCCGCCGGCAAGCACCATGTGCGCCACGCTCAGCATAGGGTCCGGGTGCACTTCAAACCTCTGGAATAGAATGAGGATCGGAATGGGAGGGAGAATTCGCAGAACAATAATGCTGATTAGACAACTGAAAGGTACTGTAATCATGGCATGGCATGGCAGGGGATTTCCCCAGAGTATTTAAAAATCTGACTTAAAACAGAATAACAACAACCATGAATTTGAGAACTGATCACCAGAATGATTAACAAATAAAAAATGAATAAATAATTAAGTGGTCTGAAGTAAATTATTTGGTATTCACATAGAGGAGTGGCCCTCTCAAATTGTAACCTAATTAAACAACTGAAAAGGAATTAACTTTTTGGAACATAATTTTAATCTTCAATCATCAATCTTGCAGCAATGTTGTACTTCTATTACATTGCATAATAACCCATACATGTCATAATTTCCTCAGTACAAAGACCATTTAAGAATCTAGATTTTGAAGATAGATTCTGTACGATACAGCTGGTATGTTTTATTGACTCTTTTCTCAAGAATCTTGGAGAGGCATGACCAACATACAGTATAAAAGTGAACAAGCAATCCTTTGAAAGGGTGGTGGATGGCAGATCTCCCTCCACCACCCCTGTGATTGGTGCAGGGCCATCTTAAAGTTGCAGGTAGGGGTTACATAATATAGTTACATCCTATGTAGTTATATAACATTTGAATATTGCCAAATCACAAAGGATAACAGCGTGTTGATAAAACACACATTCTCTAGACTCTTATACAAAGAAAGTCAAAATGTCCCTGCCTCAGACAGTAATTATAAACACAATGCACAAGGGATACTTATTTCTATCCATTTGCCCCCTGGCTCGTCTTTTTAAGAGCACAATGGAAAAGAGGGCGTTTCAGCCTTAATGAGCGACAAGAAACAGTGCAATGAGGCTTATCGCGGTGATGCATGCAGGCCCACAGGCCCGCACGCCCAAGGCATGACAAGGGGTTGGCTTAGGCATCGGCCTGGTGCTCCCATCACCGTCAGCGCGAGAGTTTGTGGCTGGGCATTTAGATATGGCGCTGCCTCCACACCAATATTCCGGCGGAAGGGTTATTACCACCTGTTTCTATGCCCTTGCCAATGGGTGCTCCTTATTTGATATTGGGGGAGGCAAAGAAGCCTTTGATGTGTATTCTCTCTTAATTGACTCCTTAGCAGCGGGTGCCTGCTCCGCCCCGGGAAGGAATACGCAAAAAATAATAGATTACCATAATTATAACCCTCTCCAGCTCATAAAGATGGACATGTTAAGAGGTAGCATTATATTCTGCTAAATTAGCACATACAGGCGATCCCTCTAAAAGGGGACTAGCTAATTGTTGCCTGAGATACTGTAATTGCCGTCTTGCCAAGCTTACACTGTATGTTTTAGGCCATCTGACAGCACACGAGGGTCTAAGTGAAATGGGCGAGATGAATCATTTGTAGAAAGACAAATGTCATTCGCTATTCAACAATACTACATTTCTCTGTAAAACAGACCTGAACACCAACGAGCGTGGAACGCCCAGGAAATGGGTAAAGGCAACAACCGGTATTAGCGGTGTGAATTGAGCATTGCTTAGATATGAGCTGGTCGGGGTAGCGTGACGGTGGTAATATGCCCTCTACAGCCTACTCTGTCATGTCACTGTAACAGCGGCGTGCCGTCGAGGGTCATCCGGCAGCAGTAGGCAATAACACCGGGGGCTAAAGCCCCTAGCGCTAAAGGCTGTCGCAGCAACTCATTAGTCCTTCATTACTCCGGGTGACAAGGTGCTCTCGGTCTGCCGGTGGAAGGGAAAGCCACATGCGCACGTCGTGGACGTGTGAGTGATGAGGCGAACACAGGTAGGGGGAAACACTGGGAAGAGGAAACATCAGGGGACCCTCCCACCACACTCCCCCCATGTTCAATCCCCACCGGTTAGGGGTGAACCCATGGCCGAGCGCAGACGGACTACGGGGGCTTACATGTTGAATTGCCAAGGCACCATTCACTGACAGGCATGTCAGATCCAGAACGGTGAAAGCACCAAAGTGTCACAAAGTGTTGTAGCACGAGCCTTCCACAAGCCCTCTACATACTACAGCACAGCAGGCTCCGTTCAATTAAGTCGTCAATTAGCTTCATGTTTGACAGAACAGTCCGTGCATGCAGTAGAACTGCGCTCTCACAACAGTGACATGTACTGTGTACTAATGGTAAATTCACTGCATTTTGTATAGCGCTTTAATCCAAAGCGCTTTGCCTCACTTACACCCACTCATACACCGATGTCGATGTCAGCCATGCGAGGAGACACCTGACCACCGGAAGCAGTGAGGAGTTAGCGGGGTTTGAACCAGTGAGTTCTTGATCACCTATCGCACCACTCTCTACAGCTGCGCCACTTGCCGCCCCCTGCCCTACTTACTGCATGTGATATGCTATGTACAGTATTACTTATGGACTTTGGACTCGAACACAACAAAAACAAATCAATGAATCAAGTGGAACGTGGAAGATGATGTTGGCTAAGGACTGACCACAGCTGACCTGCTAAGCATTTAGGGAGCACACAGTGAACCAGAACAGTAGCTACTCAGCTGATTAAGCCCCTGCCTCCAGAGCAATAGACTCAGGAACAAAGGGGCAGCAGGGTTCTGGTCAAAATGTATTCTTGAGGAGACTGAACATGGGTGGAAGTGATGAAGGAACGATGAGGAATTGCTTTGAAGTTACTTTGAGTCGTTTCAATAGTTGTATTAGCTGGAAGCTAAACAATTAGATCTTGAGAAGAAACATAATTTTATAACATATATATATTGTTATATATGTATATTGTAATCGCATACTGACAGTAGATTTTGATTCAGAATTATTTGCTTGTTTATTTGGTTAGAGAGTTTCATTTCATTTAAATTCTCTTTCTAAGAAAACTTTTGAGCTCACACTGTTTTGTACCCTGCATACTGTTAACAACACCCTGCTTGCCATTCATACTGATATGCTTACCCTTCTCTATTGCCTCTTACCCTTCTCTGTTTGCTGTGAGCATGAATGTGACAGATCCCAAGGTGATTTGCTGTGAGCATGAATGTGACAGATCCCAAGGTGATTTGCTGGGGGCACGAATGTGACAGATCCCAAGGTGATTTGCTGGGGGCACGAATGTGACAGATCCCAAGGTGATTTGCTGGGGGCATGAATGTGACAGATCCCAAGGTGATTTGCTGGGGGCATGAATGTGACAGATCCCAAGATGATTTGATGGGTGCTGCAGTACTATGAAGGTTTCATTTTAATAACTCAACATACTAAAAAAGTGTTGTTTTGTGTTGTTACAGTACTACAGGGTTCATTGGCTTCAGAGAAGCTTAAGGTTGTAAATATTGATCACAGTGCCAGACTCAATGAGTTTTCCGTGAGTTTAGGCAAAATGGCATACTGTATGTCTGCCTAGTGGGCATACGTGCAAAAGCTTTGTACAGCATACCCGCCCGACGGCAAAAATGTTACGTGAGCGATTACGAGCTCCCACATCTGGTGCAAAGAACCTATTTGGACACATTTCAAGTGACACTTCCTGGCAGCGTCACTGGCATTCATCTGAGGTAAACTGTGGCGTTTTAACGGAGACCTTCATGGTTTGGAGTGTTCAATGCAAGCGGAACTACTTCAGTATGCTTCAAATGGGAGCAGATGCTTTGCTCCCAAACAATATGAAGCATTAAATGCAAAGTTATCTACAAATATAAAGTTGATGTTTGCCCATTAGAGGTTTGATTGCTCCATTAATAAGATGATTTTGAGGTTCTAAACAGAGTACATGGGTTCAACTCTACCCTATGCTTATTTAACTGAGTTCATTGTCTCAATACTGACCTAATGGTGGGCCCTCACAAACTCATGGATTCAAAATGCAACTTCAGACACTATGTCCATGTCTTTTCCTACAGTCTGGTCTTATTGTTACTCCGGTCCTGTTCTGACAGTTTGACTATTCAAACGAAGCAATGTTTTCCAACATTAAATTCAGATGTTGTGTTTGCACCACATATCTTTGACACCAGATAGTTCCAAGATTTAAAAGGTGCACCGTTAGCGGTGTTACAGTTAGATGCGCTACCTCAGTGGCTAGGCTGGAGCCTTCAATGACAGTGACAAAGTTTCCACAGCTTGCCCACACGGAGTCTTCAAGCACCAGCAGGGTTCGTACCGGTTCTGAACCCACATTCACAGATCTGCAGGTGTCAGGATCCCATAAGTCACCTACAGTACAGAAAGGAACAGCGTCAGCACATCGCAAGGACGTAAAAATGTAAGACATGAAACGAGAGACCCTTTTGAAGTAGAAGAAACAGAACAACAACAACACCACATTATCACAGCTGTCTCCTCATAAATCTGATTTCAACAGCTCTTGTTTGAGCACTGATTCAGTATATGTCTGTATATGCATGAGTGCAGCAATTAAATTAAATTCCCTCCACTTTTACCACAAGTTACCCCAGTGTTTGCTCTACTATGTCGGCCAATTATAAAGTAACACTGAAAAGCCTTGCAGTGGAAAACTCTCCAATGTACACACAAGCACACCAGTGATTTTAAAAGAGAGGCGGTCTGAATAAAGACTCCAGACTTTAATTTCAAACTCTAACACTGTGCCGCACAATAATGCACCCCGACCACCCACACGCCAATACGTCTGGTGTATATTTTAATCCGCTTTCCAACTTTATCAGAAGTTCATTTTCCCCCCTCCTTCATCAGGGTGAACATGAAGCAGACCGTTTTCCTTTGAGTTTTAATCGTGGGGCACACGTTGCAGCTACTGTGGAAGTGAATTACATAAGCATTTCCTTTGATGTGCATTAATGAAGCAAAATTAGAGGAGGAAGTGCACCCAGCCATTTAATTAACATTTTGAGTTGTTTATTTCTGCCTTTCATAGCAGAATAGCTTTACAATGCCTTCTGACTCCCACAGGTTAATTGCTTGGCATGTTCTAAATGTCATTCTTTCCACCTTTTCAAAATTCCCCCTGCTAAATGTCTCGCTGGCCCCCCTGTGCCAGGGCCATGCCAGGGCCTCTTCAACACAGACAGAAACAGGCTAGCTGCATTCGCCTCGCTCGCAGTATAATCTTGATAATAACTGTACACGTTTACAAGACTGCGGCTGCGCACCGTGAACAGGATGTCTCGCGAGGGAAGCACCAAGCAGCAATATGGTGCCTATCCATGCTGATAAGTCCTACAAGTAAAACCTTACCTGCGGCCCTGTTCTTTCACTGCAGCACAGTGGTTAAGGGCGCAATGCTGTACTTTACCAGCTGTGCAGGATGCACACAGACCAGACTGTGTCCAGGGCCTTTTATTTCCCCTGTATTTGTGCATGTGGGTGGGTGGGTGGTTGTGTTGTTGTTTTTTGTTCTCCCCCGACCACCATAGTATGAATAGCATGAATAGTAATATTTAATCGGCATGCAGCAGCCTGGTGTAATTAATCATCCTTTCTGCTGAGGTGGAGGATGGTAGTGTATCCAGGTAAGAGGCACCCGGTGATAGAGCTATTGTGCTCCTGCTGGCTCCTGAAGACTGCGAATGACTGCTGAGATGGTGTTAAGCCCCCCCTGGCCTTGTGCAACGCCTCACTAAACACGGCACAGTGCTATTTCCATACTCATGGCGAATGTGAGAACAAGGCTGCAGAAATAGGTGTCGAGTTTAAACGTAACATGCTTTTCTAAGTGCTTTCATTTTCAAGATGTCTTCCATGAAAATTCGGTCGCGCGTAACATATAATACTCTCCCCTACAACACTTAAAGATGTTGATGCTTATTTATTTTTTCCGCACACAGTTAATGAACCATTCGCTGATGAACGCAAAGATACTATACTGTATGTTTGAGGTATTTGCTGCAGTGGCTACGCTTGATAAAAGCATAAAATAGAACAAATAATATATACTAATACACATTTGATTAGATTGCTAACTATAAAAAGGTCCATTAGTATTCTATAATAGTGTCACACCAAACACATAGAAAACAATGAATTAGAAAAGGAAAGAAATCATTATATGTT
Source organism: Amblyopsis hoosieri (assembly GCA_027564755.1). NCBI lineage: Eukaryota > Metazoa > Chordata > Actinopteri > Percopsiformes > Amblyopsidae > Amblyopsis > Amblyopsis hoosieri. The sequence continues at coordinate 23,567 of JAODUE010017339.1, forward strand.
CTAAAATCAATTACTGAGGTACGTATATCTGCAACAGTAATAGCAATGTAATCAATTAACTAATGAATATCCTATATAATCATTTAATTGTGCTTTATGCGACATGGTTGAATTTGTTTACTTGTAACCGAGATATAGAGCTATTCTTATATGAAATATAAAATATACTATATAGAGTATGGCTGTGTTAGTTGAGGTGGTTCATACAAGCACAGGCATCGATTATCAAATTTAGTGTACCTCTCAAGATCATTTCACATTTAAGGAATCTAGCATATCTAAATATCTTCACAGCCACACGCATACTATGAGTTCTGAGACCTCTTAAAAATAAGATGTGTTATCAACATTACATGACGTGACAAATGAGGCCCAACCCTTGTTATTCATAATGTGATCCAGAATTAGTGAATAAATGCACAGGGTTCCCACAATAAGATAAATGTCAAAATTCCCTGACTTTCAATGTAAAAGGGACATCCAGCAACGATAAACAAACTGATGACAATTGCTTCCGTGCGATGTGCGACCAACCACCAGGAGCAGTTGGGGGGTAGGGGGTTAGGATCTTGCTCAAGGATGCTTACAGGTAGGTCAACACCGGGGTTCGAACCCACGACCACACAGACCACTGGATCATCCTGCCCTCCATCATTGCAGCACTCTGCCTGTAAGGCCCCCCTATTCATTATAATGAGGAAAATGCATGGCTAATATATTTTTAACTGACCCCCTGTACTGATGGCATGAATGGGGAAACTAGCTAGACTACAGTCCAAAACCGTTTTTGAACCAGGCTGTAAACATGCCTGTTTTTGCTGTAAAGTCGGCAATTTTAACATTTTAGCATTTTAATAAAGTTCGATGAATTTTCCCAGTTGCTAGCAGCTGGCCGTTTTTGTCGTTCACTGTCGCCCATAGTCGCCCGGCGCTCATTGAGATGAAGAAGGGTCTGTGGCTGTGTAGCTGACTGTAGCTGACGGTTTGTGGGTGCGGGGTTATACACGGTGCACACGGGGAAGCGTCACCTCCAGAGCTCCTGCCGTACACGCTCAGGGAACCGTTCCGCAGGCCAGCGAACAGGTAACTGGGGGAGTGCTTGAGGCACAGCACAGGGCAGCCCTCACGGCTCCGCAGGGTCAGCAGGCACTGGGCTGTGGTGTCCACGCTGCCGTACACCAGCACACTGTGGGAGGGGGGAGGGGGAGAGGAGCACAAGCCGCCGTGATGAATGGCCGTCATTCGGAATGACGGAGCACCTCGTTTTCGTGCGCTTTTGATTTAACAGTGCACTTGGGCGCACGGCGTTGTTGTGCGCGCGACTTCCACTCTGTCTTTCTCATGTCTGCAATGCCATTTGAACCTTGCTCTGTCTTATTGTCTTCTCCAGAATGACAAATGCACACACCGGGATTGTTCTCTCTCTCTCTCTCTCCCGCGCGCGGGCGGGGGGGGGCGGGGGGGGGGGGGGGGGGGGGGGGGGGGGGGGGGGGGGGGGGGGGGGGGGGGGGGGG